>WOGP01006439.1:0-12386 GCA_015342065.1 Leptinotarsa undecemlineata | reverse complement strand
AGGAAAAAAAGTTATATGAAGTACTGGTGATATTTTGACCCCATCTATACATTCCCGAGAGGAAAAGAGGAAGTCCAGGGACACCCTGTATATCCACAAACCAACCATAAACATTTTTTAGGTATCTTTTTATGGCACCCAAAAACCATTTCTCTTTGGTTTCTAATTAACTATTTCTATTGGAGGATTTTCAACGGAAAGATTGGATGGAAGAAAAAGGTGGTTTATTATTACATAAGTATGTTTCAATGCCGTTACAAAGTTATCACTGTGTAATTCATTGCACATATCCTTGACAATAGTTATTTTTGTTTAATTTTTCTTTCAGTTCAGTTCAGTTCAGTATCTGAAAGGAATGTCTTTGCATGTTCTAAACCTTTTAATAATGAGTTTTTATTGAAGTTGATTACTTTACTTCTATCTGTGAAAGTTTTCCATATTTTTTGGTATGATGATGGAAAAGTAGAGACACAAAAAGTTTTTTCACCAAAAAGTAAATTGTTCATAAATACCAAATGTCCAGCATCAAGTCTCTCACTTACGAAATTGGTCAGCAAAAAAACATGTAAATAGTTTGGAAATGTATCTGGTAACACGGGAAAACCTTAATGACGGTACCATACAAGAAGAGAACTAACTGCTAAGTTTCTTCAATGAAGCATTCATAGAACACCTGAACAAAGTAGGGCTTACAACGGGGACTTCAGCAATAGAAGGACATAGACAGTTCGTTATATTTTAGAGACAACCCAAATCATGTCCAGGAGAATATCACAAACACAAAAACTAGTTACAGAAGGAGAGATATATCATTGTACTCTCAGAAAAAGCCAAAAATTCGGATAATAATATGAAATCTTACTGCTACAGAAATGGCATTGTTTTGAATAGCTCTAAAAGGAATAGCACTGTATTCACTCCAAAAAATATAGATTATAGTGTTCTAGTAAGATATGACCATACTTCAATAGAACAAAAAGAAGTCATTAAATTTCTTGGGGTACAAATCGACTCACACATCACTTGGGGGGCATCACGTAGATTATATAACAAATAAGCTATCTAGACACTGTTATGTTCTGTGTAATCTTAGAAAAACTGTTCCTCTGAATATCCTACGCAATTACTACTATGTATGTGTTCACTCCAACCTCAATTATTTATTGCATCATTTGTTATGAAAATTCGATTAGAATCAATGAAGTTCTCCAAAAGTAAATCCTAAGAGTTATTTATGACTTACAAGGGCCCCAGAGACTCATGTACGGATTTATTCTCAAATCTCAAAATTTTAACAGTCATTTCATTGTTTATACTCAACAGTGTATTTTATATGAAGTCACACGATGAAAACTTCATAAGCAGAAAATATTTGAGTCGAGCTACAGAATATAATTTTCGCGAAAAACGGGTGATCTCGATTCCACTTCATCACTCATTTATTGTTTCAAGACGTCCTCACATTATGTCAATAAAATTATATAATGACCTTCCTATCAACATTAGAGACCCCACAAGTCTGAATTCATTCAAAAATGAGACAAAATTATTTTTATTCAAAAATCTATTTTATTCTGTTAAGGAATACTTTAACCTACACTAATCAATCTATATCCCCAGCATACTTTTATTGTATCCAATGTAGTTTTTAATATGCATTTCAATCTGTATGCGTGAACAATTCGCTTTTTCATCTCTTCATTGTACTTATTTTAATGTTATTTCATCATAAGAATCTTTGTAATGTGTATGTTTATGACGAATCTGAGGCATTTCTATGTTTATTTGTATAAACCTGGAGAAATACTATTACTAATACTATATGGAATAAGTATCATAATAAAAAAGGTGATAGACTTTAAAAAACTACATAATGATATTGGATAATCCAATTCTCAAGTTGATACTGATATTCCCCCGGTTTTGGTTTTGAACCTGGTTTTTTCATTTCATATTAAACTGAAAATTAGTAACTGTTGGAACTACACTTGTTGGATCTCGCCTCATACTTCAATCATATCTATCTACCTGTACTTGAATACTGAGAAAACGAATTTAATTCAATTCCACTCAAAAATAAAACTGAAAACAGATATAGTCGTTGATAATACTGAATTATCCATGGTAATGAGTTTTCAGATATATGAACTGGAATCACCACTGTTAACTTCCGATCTCCGTGTTGTTCTCAATCCAGTTTCTGTCAATAAATGTTGAACTCAGCAACGGACTTCTTAGAAACCAAGAAAAGAAAAAAATTAAGGAATTTAGACATACTTGTATCCCTTACTTCTCAACACAAAATCCTATCTAACACTACTCCACTCGGGATACATGATTTCAAAATCTCAAATATAATATGTCGATACAACTGAAAACTCACTTCATTTTGTGGAAGTTACTGGGAGCATTGTTACGGGAACTGGATTTCCAAACAAAAATTTCAAATCTAATACTAACTAGTGTCATACAAGTGTTACAGAATTTTATATGTTCATATTTTTCTGAACATATTCCAAAGGATATGATGGATTCTCCATGGCAATACAGTGAGACGACTCCGTTCACCTATTACTTTGTAGTTCAAATTTTTCTGGTAAACTTGTGGATGTCATTTTCATGTGGAATGGTCATCAATTCTCACTTTATTGATGGGGTGCCGCCGTACGTTCATTTTTTTCAAGGACAAATAACCGGCACTACAGAAAAATCCTTAAGGCGCTCTCAGAGCTGTGCCTGTGCCAATTTATTCCACATAAACGCTGTTCTCCAGATGAAATATTTCTTGGAAAGTGGAGTTCGAGGTGTACTGAGTAGAACCTCAAAACCATGAACAACTACAGTCTGTCGCGTGTTTCTAATATGTACCGCTCTAGGTGGAATCAAATGTACCAAGTCACATAAACACCTCCCGTGGAAGTATCTGTAGAAGAGAGACAAATTTCCAACTTTCCTTCGATGTTCCAGGCTATCAAGGTTGCACGTGATGTTCGCGTCTCCAATCAGGCAAATAATTTTTTTCTGGATGGAATCCAGCAACTTCAGGGTATGTTTGGGGGCAGAGCTCCATTTATCAGAACAAAACTCGAAAGAATGTCTGATCTGAGCCTAAAAAGCAACAAAAGTTGCTGAGATGTGTACAGTTTTCTGATTCGGGACAGTGTTCAATGCTTTTGAGAAGCAGCCTTCACAATTCCAGCGACATGATTGTGCCAAGATATATTGGGGTCCATTTCAATCCCCAACGAACTTATTGAAGCAGAAAGCGGGATTGTCTGTCTCGACATTATTATATCCGGTTCGGAGACATTCATCTTTTGTGGCATTGAATTGAACCCGGTTACTTTCACCCCAATTTGAAATCACTTATCACTTCTAGATCCGCATTAAGATATGCAACCTCCTGCTGCCGGTGAAGATGTGCCTCCTTACCCAATATTTTGGAATTCAAATGAAATGACGAGACAATATGGATCCTTGGGGAACACCAGCATTGATGGTGAAAGTATTCGAGAGATATTCATCGACGGCCACTTGCAGGTAACATTCTTTCAGGAAGCTGAAGAGCCATACACAAAAATGATCCGACAAGCCATAGTATCGAAGTTTGGCCAGCAAACCCTCATGCCACACACGGTCAAAGGCCTTAAAAATATCAAGCGCATCAGCTCTTGTTTCTTCATGTTGATCTTTGTTTACGAAAGCCGTATTGATGATCGCTCAAGATGTTGAAGCCTACCAAATATTTGGGGATATTTTTGTTTACGACTTTTTCCCGTGATTTTTGATATCAATGAGAGTAATACGACTGGTCTACAGTTAATTGAAAGATTTTTCTTGCCCTTTTTGGAAATAGGCTAAGCGAGCAATCTCTCAAGAAGGAAAAAACCTCTTTCTTGTAAGACAGGTTAAAAAGTCTGCAAAATACTGGGGCGAGTTCATATGCGATATTTTTAAGTACGATGCCGGGACTCCATCAGGACCAGTGGCCTGAATGATATTGAACTGCTTCAAAATTTGCATGACAAGACGCTGGCGAAAAGTAAATTCCGGCATTGTGGAATCTAGTGATGGAATAGTGGGTGGTGCCTTTCCCAGAAAATCGAATATGGAGTGGGACGCAAATTGTTCAGCTGGAAGATTTGCTTTTTCAAGGCAACTTTTGCAAATCTATGGAAAAGACTGCAACCTCGAAGGCTTGTTGCTCTTTCCAAAACACCCATTTCAACAATGTTGTTCTTCGAATTAGTTCGTACACTCATTTGTATAAGAAAACACAGTACGTGTACCCAATTTTTTTACATTCCATTATATCTTTCAGATCTCTTCCAAATCAAGATTTTTTCCTGTAGACCCATTGGTCTTGTATGAGAGCCATATCAAAGTTTGAAGTTACTTTCTCAAAAGCATAGACGCGGTTGATGAAGCTATTGTATAGCGAAACACGTGTTGCGATTTTATAAACTGTCTAAAGGAAATCTCACAATGAAGTGTTATTGATATGGATTTTCATCAACCCCTGAAAATATGGTAGGTTGGCTGGTACCCACTACTGTCCTCCTTCGATTCATATTTTTGTTCAACTCTGTTCCCAGGAGTACGGTGAAATGGGTTGTCCAGTTTTATGTTGTCCCCTGCATGGTTGCAAAACAATAGGGTATTTCATCAAGCGCTTCCTACCTTTGAATTTTAATTGAAAATGTGTGAGATAACACCGAATTTTTTTTTGTTTCAAAGACCTATTGATGCCATTATGTGCGGAATGTAACATTGTTCAATTGTTAACCACGACGCCTTTGGTTGAAGCACAACCTACGTCCAAATGTTCATGATTCTGGCACATTAATCGGGCTGAATTTGGCCGATGGCATGGGTAATGTCGGGTTTGAGGATCGCTGTGGTTTGTGGCTCAAGAAAACGCCACAAAAAAAGTCTGTCAAACCGCTCGTGCAGAATATCCAATGTGGTATGAATTGTGTGGCACGTAATACCAACCTGTTGAAGCCATATGTCCTTGGTGTCCAGATCATCCAATTCAAGCCGTAAAAAGTTGGTGCTCGCTGTTGACAATGATGGCCTGGTCGTCAATTATGCCGATGAAGCCGCCAGCCCAAAAATTTGGGATGCATTGGACACTCTTGGATCTCTTGTAGATTGGTATCGTCCCAAATTCGTCAATTTTGTTTGTTTATTTTTTTCATTCAGAAATTGGGGCTCATCACTGAATATGATTTTTCGATGAAAATAAGGGGCAGTTGCGAACTGTTCCAGAGCTCATTCAGCGTCGTTTTCCGTTAGTTCCTGCGTCAGTTAACTTTTTACGGGTGCAAACCCACGTCACGACGCAAAATTCGCCAAGCTCTTGTGAGCGACATGAAATCGACTGCCACGGATCCTCCTGTATTATCTCACAGACAGATCTTGCGTTCCGTTAAAGTAAGGGTGTTACTATATCGTTTACTGAACCAGAGGACTCAAATGTATCCACCATGTTGCCAACAGTCCTGCTATTTTGGAGAAGGGCGCTGTACGTTGCCGGAACATAACATCCATTTTGATAAAACACTTTGGCACGTGTTGTTGAGTGCTATGACGATTTGGAAAAACACACTGAATGAATGACAACTAATTTTCCACGGATGTAGCTTCGACAAGATGACCGTTATCAATAGTCAAAGTTCAAAAGTTCATGCTGGAAGACCCTATAAATACTCTATTAAGTTGTGTGGTACTCCAAAGACTCCGGTAGCGACACCTAATGAGTTCATTAGCTGTATCAAGCCCCCTTCTCACTTGGCTACCACAGAATAAGTTTAACGGAATTATACTTTCATGAAGTTTTTGACACACTTGTACTTACTTTTTGTTATGAAGGTGCAGGTCCAAGCTGATAGGTTTTTTGTATCAGTTGTCACCTGAAGACATGTTTTCGCAAAGCAATCTGATCATAAAGTTAATAAGAATTCAGGCACTAGAATCTTCTTTGGAAACTCTCCACCAATGCCAACTGCTTGGCTCAATAGTTACGAGATATTTGTTAGGTATCCTCGCATTTCTTAGACCAGTGCGAATGTAGTTTGACGTTAATTTTCCCCAGAAAGACTTAAGCAATAGACATCACTAATATGAGTGATTAATACATTTTTTCATTACGTAGTATATCCTGATTAATCAATAATATTTTCGTCAATGTAATAATGATAATTTTGTTAGTGCTTCTTCTGAAACTATTAGGCTGGAACATTATTGAAATTACAAGTATACATCGAAATTTGAACGATATTTTCAATCATCACAAGTATTTTCTTAATTAATTAATTAATTAATTGATTACTTCCTTCCTTTCTTTGGAAGATTCCCTTATCCTCTTTTTTTGTATCAAGATGGAGTAGTAGAAAGCCAAAAACTTTCTTTCCCAAATATTTTCTTAACTTTTCAGTTTAGCCACATTGTTTGCTGAGCAACATAAATTTTTTTTCGCTTTTCGCAATATGAGGCAAATGAAACAATTTCTCACTCTTAGACCATTATTCATTCTTCGACTATTATGAAATGCAAATATTTCTCATAATTTTCAATGATACCCAGTATATTTATGTTTCGCCCATTTTATTTCATATGCAATATCGAATATTTCAAAAATATAATAACATTTTGAAAACCGAACACAAGGTATTAGTTAGAAAGCAAAATTTAGATTAGAGCCTGAAAAAATCAACTACACACCATGCTTTATTTTGAGAACAGTACGTACCTTTTGTTTGAACCTATCAAATACTTGGGAATTTTGTTGAGAATAATTTTGAAATGCAAACATTTCAACAAATCCGGCGAAGGTATATTTTCAAACCGCAGACAACCTTTTTTTCATAAGGTTCTATTTTTCAAAACATGTACAAATAACAAGTATTTTTATCGTCTACATGCAAGGAAAAGGACTGTGTTACTTAGTATCATGTGTAATTAATTTTCTGAATCAGTTATTCATTTTATGCAAATTATCTGTTTAATTCGTATTGAATTATAGAAATAATTTTATCTCAAAATATTTTTTGGTATGTTTTCCGAAAAGTCACTTTTAAAAATGCTTAAAAATATATCATTCTTGTTCTCACATTTGTTAACAACTGAGGTCTAATTACTCATTCGGTGTTCTAATCATTCCAAAACAAACACTTCCCAAACACCAGAAATGCTTTACTCTTCTTGACGCGCGTTTCACCAAGTTGGCGTATTCGGGAGATGGAGAAAACAGTTTTCTGTTTCAAAGATCAATGTTTCGTTGAGATACTCAATAATTTTATATTCACTGTTGAATTTATCTTCATTATGTTTAACATATGTTGAACGTTGAAACAATTGAAAGGAACTGGCCGATACTTGATAAAAACCCATATTGAAACTCATTACAACAGTTTATTGTATGATTTTCACTATAAAGGGTTTTACAGAAACGTGTTTTGCTATACAATATATTCCTCAAACGTAAAATTATCAAGCTTGAGAAAGCTACTGTATAGGGAAACACGTGTCGCTATACGTGTTGCGCTATACAATAGCTTCCTCAAGTGTGAAATAATCAATCATTATTTTACGCTAGGAGAAGCTATTGTATGGCGAAACACGTGTCAAGGTTTTTGTAAAGCCCTTTATAGTAAAAATAAACTATAATAATGAGTTTTGACATTGAAACATACTAACGGAGTCATTCTTGAGATTCTTGGTAACTTCAATCATATTTCTTGGGTCCTGAAATTATTCAGATTGCCTTTCATCGAATACCAAAGAAGTATGTCAATAATGCTCCCATGTAAGAACTGCATATGACGTTTTATAATTTTCGAAGCCTTAGTGAACAGTAAGAAGATTAATTATTCAACACTATCCAATAGAAATGATAGAAATGAAGTACGTCATTTTTTATCCAAGTTCAAGATAGGCCGCATTGAGAGCAATTAATTTGCATTTTGTTAGCTAGAAACCATTAATCCACCAATTTCAGTTTTTTCTCTGTGATATTTCATGTGTTCAAGTCTTGAGTAGATTTGAGTACTGTAGTTTCATCTGCATATTGAAGGAAATTCTGAGATGAGGATGCACTAGTTAAATGATTGATGAAAATAATGAATAGAATAAGTCCTTATGAAGATCCTTCTAGGATACCCTGAGAAATCCGTGTAGTATTAATTGATTTTCTACACCCGTACTATAATAATACTCGTATACTCATACGCTCATAATCGGTTTCATAATGAAATCCATTATGATATAGATTTTTAATAAATAGAAATCCATAGTTTTTAAATCAACCATGCTGTACATTTGACGTTTGTCTTAGATTCCTATCTGTTTTTTTATTTGTCAAAATCAGAAGGTATTGAATTTTCATAAAATATAGCTGAACTTTATAATTTAAAAATTTTTGATATCGCCTAGATTTTAAGTAGACTACATTATGAGACGCGGGTTCGAGCTAGCCTAGGTCATCCTGCTCTTTATTTTTTTTTTCTCTTCGTTTCTTAGGCATTCATGGGCATTTTTTAAATGTATTTCTTTGTTTCAAGTAGCAATGATTTTTGAAATAATGGGAGCATGTCGACGTAATGAACTACAGGATCTGAAAAGGGGAAAATTTCGAAGGTATGAATGGAAGCCTAATTGTTATTATGGTAGGAACTGAAACAAAACTACAACAAACATTAACAATTACCGGCAAATACTACGAAATGAGTAAAAAATATAAGAATCTACGGTCGAAATTTTGCCCCACCCCATCTTCTTTCTTGAATTATTTTAATGGAAATGCACAATTCAAAATATTAGTATAAATGAGTTTGGTAATTTCGGGAAGCAAATAGCAACAATTTTATCTGCCAGATTCGAATTTATATAATGGGCATTGTTTCCGAATGACATCTGCAACCATAATAGTTGATGCCGATGGTGATGTTACTGCCATAAAACGTCATGGTGGATGGCAATCCAATTCAGTGGCGAAAGGCTATATTGAAAATAAAGTTCGGAATAAAATCGTCTTCGATTTGTTTCGTATCTCTGTTAATATGTTTGGAAATATATGTTATCTTCGTTAACCAGCTATCGCATCCCTACGAACGACAACCCTCAGAAGTTGAAACCTGTGCCAGCTGAGAACTAACGAGGTCTTACATTTTAACGTGTGATTCCTAACACTGGTTGAACGATAACAAGTGAAAATCGAGCGTTCACCCTGTCGCTTGAACCATCGACCCACACATCTGCCAATTGGCTGAGTGAACAAAGCACGTACTTCGAACCGCCCGGCTACCGACCGATGCTCTTGTATTGATTACCATCATTACATTATTACAGAAATTCAATATATTGCTTTGCTGACGACAGCACCATGTTCCATTTGGATTCCAGGATATCGGCGACGGATGCGCATATTCACGGCAGCAGGAGATTACATATCTTAATGAGGATCTGGAAGTAATTTCGAATTCGGATGAAACTAATCGGGTTCAATTCCATGCCACAAAAACCCAGGCATCGGTTTTCTGTGAACCTGATATAATAATGCCAGGTCATGCAATTGCACTTTCTGTTTCGATATGTTTGTTGGGGGTTAAAATGGACACAAATATGTCGTGGCACAATCATGTCGCTGAAGTGGGGAATGTTCTTCAATTTGGGTTATTACAGCAAATGCAAGTTTTGAAAAAAGTAAAGTTGAATTTAATTAATGAGTTCTTCAAATTCACTTCAAAAAGTATTCAAATTGAGGTCCAAATGTTGGGTTTCAATTTTCAAAGGGATTTGTTCTTAATTCACATATTGGCAACAGCGCCTATATCAAGTTGAAATGATTTATAAGTACCTAGATATTCTACTTTTAAAAAAAATTATCTTTGTAAATCAACAATTGAGGCAAAATATAAATTATAGTTCAATACCACCTCCACAAGCTACATAAACGACAGTTGCTTTGTAATTTATTTATATAGAGGAAGATAGCTTAGGTGTACAAAATGTTATATGTCACAGAATGACTCGGAACATAAATTAACAGAACAGCACGCTTCTGAAATATGTCATCTTTATTTGTCTCATACAGATAACAGATTCATTGTCCTTTATTAGCTATAACCGATGTTGCCAAATGGTGAAATAGAAACGAATCCTTTTGAATGTTGAATGCATTATTCCATTCCTCTTTTTTAAGTATTTAAATATTTTTTAAAGAAAAAGGTTGAAATGATAAGTTTAAAGTTCGTTGTTTTCGTCAGGAGGAACATTCCCCATTGAGTGAGGAAAATCCTCATAATAAAAACATGGAGGCAATCGCTCTTTTAAAACAGGAAGTGGTATCTGTTTGAAGACTTATCTATTGTATTCTGAAGTACTTATAATAATGGTATAATATATAGGTATAATAATGCAAAGAACTTGTAGATTTGCTACCTCAAAGAACTCTTTCCAACGTTCACCTCAATTATTACGCTAAGAAAATAATTGAATAGAACTGGCCGTTACTTGACGAAAATTCATATTAAAAATCATTAATACCTACAGTTTATTGTATAATTTTTTCTGTAAACTGTATTAATGAGTTTTTTTGCTAAGAAATTATTTCCTATTTTCGAGGGGTATTTATGCCTTACGATTTGCACAAATCAGGACCACATATGAATATGAATTTGTAATAATAAATTTGGATGGTCGACATGACCCAGGGACACATACTGTATATTACCAGACCTAGAATGGAATCTCAATCGTAACACTAGGTAAAGTTGTTTTCTTTTTTATTTTGTTCACGAACATGTTTATTTTATGTTCATGAAAACCACCCCTTTTCGATATTTTACTTGGGAAACTCGACAGTCACGACTCCTTTTGGCTGTATTTCCACACTCTTGCCCCAGAATTTCAATTTCGGGTGTATAGATCCATGAAATATCCAGTTTTCACTTTCTGCATGAAAAGCAGATACGGGAGGGTGGTGACTGACTTGTTCACAAATTATTTTGAATTCTTTCCTTTCCAATTCGTAAGTTTCTCCTAGCAGAGGATTGAAGGGCTTTCCAAGACGTTCCCAGTTCGAAGCCAATGCACTGACGGAAAATCCTAAAAATGTAATTGTTATCAAAGAATAACCAGATAAGTAAATATTCACTTTACGCGATAACATCTAGCAAAACTACTAATTTTATCAACAGTATCTTTTCATTTAATTTCATTTATAGATAAAAATACAAGAACTAGAGAAAAATCCTTAGGGCGCTTTAAGAGCGGTGCCTCTGCGAAAGTAGCAATTCACGTTGCATTTGAATCGCTGGAGATCAAATTCATTCGACAAAACATTCTCAGGAAGTTTATTCCACATGAATAGAGTGCTCCAAATGAAAAAGTTCTGAAGTGAACCTCAAAACGATGAGCAGCCACAGTCCGTCGCGTATTTCTGTTGGAACCAAATTTTAATCAAATGTGCCAAATCACTCAAACACTTCACGTGAAAGTATCTATATAAGAGAGACAAATCTCCAATCATTCTTCGATGTTCCAGACTAGCAAGGTTGCAAAAATGTTGGTGTTTCCAATTACGGCAGCAGGTTCAAGGTATGCTTAGGGGCGGAGCTGCATTCATGTGAACAATACTCAATTCAATTCAATTTTCAATTCAAATATACTTTATTGTCTGAAGAATAAATTCTTATTGACAAAGCCTTGTGCAAAATATAAATAACATAAATGAAATCACAGAAGTATCACAAAAGTAAAATCACTAAGGGTAAGTGATAACATGAACTGAAAAGAGACATGTAAATAACAATAACCTAATACAAACATTCAGGATATAAGAGCATGGTCAATAAAATTGAATAAATCAATATAAACAAATTGAATCCGATCAATAAAATACCGTAGATATTACAGTCAGTCTACTCAATTAAAATGATCATCGTAGAATTCTGCTAAGCTATAATAAGGTCTCACAGAAAACAAGTCTTTCAACTCTTTCTTAAGAGCTCTAAGACCATTTATGATTCTTATAGCTTCAGCAAGGTGACTGAACATTTTGAGACCGTTGTAAATAATGGAATCTTTAACTAGGGTCGAAGAAGGCAGCGGTAATTATGTTAGATACAAAAAGAGCCCGACAAGAGTCCCTAGGCTTGACTTTGCATATGCATCGTATTGCATGTTTTTGTATTAGTAATACTGATTGAAGGCATGTGGTAGAACACACACCCCAAAAGCAAATACCATAACGAAGATAGGATTCAAAAAGGGAATGATGAACCATTCTAGCTTCTGCAGATCCGAGCTCAAATGCAGTTACTCGTATTGCATAACATCCAGAGGAGAGCTTGGATTTCAAAGTATCTACATGTTTGTTGAAT
>WOGP01006438.1:0-12387 GCA_015342065.1 Leptinotarsa undecemlineata | reverse complement strand
TACCCATATAATTCGGTGAATTTTGGCATACTCCAAGTCTAAAATAAGGCTGGTAAAAATTTTCTCTATTTCTAGTCAAATACGAGTGAACATCACGGTTTTTTTTTAACTCTATTTCATTTTCCTTTACAAAGATTATTAACTGAGATATATAAAGACAAGGCAGTGTCATTATTTGAAATTGTTCAAATAGAGGTTTGCAGGTTGAACTTGGATGGGCTTTAAATATAGTCCTCAATACCTTCTTTTGTGCACGTAATCTATATTATCTAGATTTAGTGGATCACTATTTTCTGAAGAAAATGGTAATCCACTATTTTCTAAAGAAAATGGTAATTCACTGATCTCAACTGAATATAATGTTTTTCAACCATTCGATCAAACAACTTCAATGTTTACCCTTGTGTCATTACAAATATTATTCGCACATTGCATTTTTTAAATATTGAAAAATGCACACTTATTGCTACTTCTGACAATCAAAATGACGGCAAAGATTTGCAACCTTCAATCTGAGGATTCAGTATTATGAAAATAGTTAACAAATAAATAAACCCTTCCCAATCGAACATACTATCTCAAATCGTTTGCTTTTTTATCAAAATGGATGAAAACATCTTGAGTAAGAAAATCTACATTTCCAATCATAATGGATAATTTCAAATTTTCCTAAATTGAGAGAAAAAACCAAATTTGACCATAACTTTCTGGTTGACGAAAGAGGTAGCTCTTACAAAAACATTAAACTCGTGATTCTGAAGATAGACATACCTGCAGTGATGTCACATTCCACATGGGAGAATTCTCTACTCAGTCCCCCTGCTTTGGAAATCAATAATACTATGAGACCCCATGCTGGAGTTTGTTTATTCAAAATTAGTTCTCTGAAAAAAAAAATACATAAAATTTCGACTTCTTTTTTATGTAGGAAGCAGAAATTTTATGAAGTCCATATGTAGGTAATTTGAAAAAAATGTTGATATTGATAAAATTGTCTGTTAGGTATTTTTCATGATCTTATTATCATTATGAAAAAATATTGGTTGAACATTTAGAAGCTTACTTGGCAGTGTTCAACAATGGATGATTGGTCCCTATGAGTTTTCTCATGTGCAAAGCCACATTGGCAACTTCATCATTTAACAGCCATCTCAAACTCAAAAATGATGTTGGATATCCTACAATTTTTTCAGCTTCATTAACAGCTCTGTTATAAGAATATTGCTTTTTGAATTTTCTGTTGTAATAGTAAGGACTAGTCATTAACACTTCTCTGTTCCCAAATACCCGTTTCAAAAACACATTCATTTTACCGAAGCCGATTTCAATCTGATAAGGTACAGTGTATAGAATATCAAGAATTATCAATTTGTAGTCGTTTTCATTGAAAAAAGCTGGTAGTAACACATATTTTGTATTGATATAAGGTTAATAACAAAAATTCAAGGTTATGTCACAGTTCCAATATTCTGTGGTTATGTATTATGTTTTTGAATCCTTCCTTCTATTATTTAGCAGGCAACTGTTAATACAGGGCAGCTGTAGGAACGGTTGACGAATTGAAGTAAGATGTTTGAAGGCTCATTGGGATAACCGTGCATGCAGGTTCCGAGAGCTATCTATGTATGTTATGTGGATTTTCTATTATAACATCTTTTTTTTAGTATTGTCACGAATTCTGAAAACCTAAGTGAAAGTAATTATCAATGTCTGAAACACACATTAACCCAAGAAACATCGCTGAGGTTTTACGAGGTCGCGTATATTAAAGCGGATTTTTACCAAACTGACTTGCTTGCGACTAGTTTAGTTTTCACAAACAGACACAAAAAACCTGTTTTAGTTTCCAAAACAGACTCGCGTGTTTTGTTGAGAAATGTTTTCTGTCGTTTCCACTACACGAAGTTTTCATCATGCCTTCTCTAGACAATGTTTTTATAACGGCCCGTTTTTTTATAACCGACTTTTTTGAGCGAAAGGAGCGAACGCAAAAAAAAACAAGATACTGGATGATATCTGTGTTAAGAAGACGCATGGATTATAAAACGGATAAAATTATAGCAGATTTGATAAACGACATAAAAATAAATGGAGAACTGGGATAATCGAAATTCATACCCACCACAGATTAAAACTTTAAACTTTAAACACCGTATAGAAGTAAACACAAGTAAGTTCACTCTCCTCCATATTTGGGTCAAGATTCCCCACTTCGAATTTTATGCTCAGTCGACCTACAGCGCAACCGACTGGATCTGTGCATTTACCAAGCGAGCCAAGTTGAGGCAAGGCCTAGTATTACAGAGTGAGTCGTTGTAAGTGGTGGTTTTGTATTATGTCTCAAAATGAACAAGTGTCGAGCTGTGGTTGCTGTAATTTTCAGGGTAATGTCAGCATTAATTTTTTTCGATTTCCAATTGACGAAAAAAGGTATGTTTTTCTATTATTTATTATGTAAGATTGAAGTAATGGACATATAACGAAAATCATAAAATAAATTGTTATAGACCATATATTGTGGAGTCATTAATATGCAGAATTTTTATTATGAATTTAATTTGATGAAATTGAACTTTACGAATAGTGTATGCCTCTAATTCTAGTGGAAAATAATTGTTGAACCACATCAAGTTTTGATTTGTGTCTGTAGGAAAACAATTACTTCCACTAAAATCTTTGCGAAA
Source organism: Leptinotarsa undecemlineata (assembly GCA_015342065.1). NCBI lineage: Eukaryota > Metazoa > Arthropoda > Insecta > Coleoptera > Chrysomelidae > Leptinotarsa > Leptinotarsa undecemlineata. The sequence goes on along the minus strand of WOGP01006438.1, from coordinate 9,703 downwards.
CCAATGTATCAAACGTATATTCAAATAACCCTTTTCAAAACAAAATGAAATAAAACGTTTGCTGAACTACCTTTTTGTCTCTCATCAAATTTTGCTTCAATCCATTTAGTACCTATATTCAATTGTATTATTCAATTGAACAAGATCCTTACTATAAACACTAAATATTTCTTGGGGCCAATAAACATTATTGTTATTTATATTTATATATTCTCTAGATGCATGCAGTGGAAGAAATTTGTGGATTTTTACCAGAAAAATTAGGTTTCCATATGTTACGTATCTCTACGCTAGGTTGACTAAATGCGTTGTTGGACAACATATACGTGTTTTTTTTTTATTTTCTCCTGAACCGGTGTTCCTCTTTGTGGATTATTTTAGCTTGAGCCCACTTGATATTATGTTGATGAGCCCAAACATGCTCTGCTATTCCGGTTTTGCTGGATTCCCTTCGCTGTGTGTGTTTCTTGTGCTCAGCAATGCAAACTTTCAAAGGCCTCTTAGTTTCCCCGATGTATGATTCTCCGCACTCGCAGGGTATCCAGTAATGAGCGGGCGGGAACTCATGTTGATGACGTTGGTGGCTTCATAGTTGTCCTGTTCTCGTTCTGCATTTGGGCATTGTTTCCTCACCAACTTTCCCCACTTTATGTAGTGGATATTCTCTATGTCTTGTCGAATATTCAAGCACGTGCTTTCGATACCCTGCGAGTGCGGTTGGCCGATTTGGAGGATGCAATCTCAATCACTTTGGAAAACTTGACTCATGTATTTTCTTCATAAAGTCGGTCTTTTACTGCGCCCTTGTCATAACCGATAGTGAATTGATTGACTAATGTTTTTTCAATCTTGGAATTACTATCAAACTGACAAACGGCCATTAAACTGCACAACCGTGCTGCCCAGTCATGGGGATTTACTCGAGCGTCATAGAGAAAAATTAGGTTGCAAAGCTCAGATGATGAGAAGAAAATATGTTATATAATATATAACTTTCCATCGGTGGGGGAAGCGACTATAGATTTTTAAAATATGTAAAAACATACTGTTGCTTAGACATACTCGAGAACGTCATACTGATTTTTAATATTTTTCAAAATTATCTCTGTTCTTGCTATCTTGAAATCAGTTTTCTTTGGAATACAAAGTATTCTTGATTTGTTGCTCATTAGAAGAATACTCAAATACCGCTGGAGGATGAGCAACAAAATAGTTGGAACCGATCGGCCGACTTTTCATTTTCCTAGTAATTGCTATCATGAAACTGGTTTTCCCTGGAATTAAAGATGTTCAACTATTTTGTTGCTGATACTCAGGGTGTATTTGAGTATACTCCGAGTGATCAACAAATTTGAAACACTTTTTATTCAAAGGAAAACCAGTAACAAGATAGCAAGAACGAGGAAAATGCAAAAAATTGAAAATCGGCCAATCGGTTTCAACTATTTTCTTGCTGTTACTCAAGGTGTACTTAAGTTTACTCTTGATAAGCAACAAATTTAGAACTTCTTCAATTCCAGGAAAAACCAGTTTCAAAATAGCAAAATCAGAAAAACAAATATTCCAAAATTTTTCGCTATATCTAAGGTTTAGCAACTAAATAGTAACTGAATCTTCTGTAAAGATCAAAGGAACATTATATAATTTATTGAGTTACCTTGCTACCTTTATATCACGATAGCATTATTTGCGATTTCTAGGGTTCGGCACGAGCAACAAAATCGTTGTTTTGCCAACTAATTAGCAACTATTTAGCAACAAATTTATGGTTTTTTATTTGCAATTAAGCGGGATTCGCCATGCAAGCCTGATAGGGCTCCTGTTATTGATTCTATGACAAACTATCTGTTTTTAAAACCTCTAATTTGTTATGTATTTCCTATATGTAAGTGATTATCTCTAATATTTATTTGTTATGTATTTAGAATTATTATTTATAAGACCAAACAAAGGGCTGTTCGAAATAGGATCTTTGTCGCTATTCATAGAACTCATTCTGCTGTTTTCGATTTCCAAGCTTTTGAAGGTCTCAACAATTTTTAACATTTCTCATTTATTCTGTGGTCGTTCTCTATGGCAGGTTGAGCTACACTCGATTTATCCGGTCTATGAAACCGAACATACGAAACATGTTCCTTGTAGCGAGCTAATATAGTCCGTTCGTTAAACGTCATAGCTTTCATTCCACAAGGAAAATGTGAGCAGTCTATGGATAAGAAGTTGTAGTCAGCCTAGCTATTTTTTGTTGTGGGCAATGATGGGAACTGTCAGGGATATATTTGAAAATGCTTGTATCCTTTCTATATACATCAAACTCTAAAGCCTTATCGACATTTTTAATAACTAGTACTACCTACATCAAAAGAATAGTAGTTTTTCGTTATTTTCAATTTCATACTTGCAAATCTGTTGTTGAAGGAAAATACAAAATTTTCTATCTTACTCCTATTCGTATCGAAAATGGCAAATACATGTTATATGCATATTCCATAGATTAGCCCTGAAAGGCGACAACGGGTTGACGAACTGAAAGCAATTTTGATAAGCCGGATATACTCTTCGATTACTTCACCACTTATATCATTAACATCTGAAATATCCTTCAAATATTCAATTATTTTTGGTGTGTTTACATTTGGAAATAACGAAGATACGTCAAAATATACTAAGACCTCTCCTACCCGCAACCTAACATCTTTCTTACATCTTTGATATTCTCTATGAATTCTTGTATAGTTGGTAATAGTAACAGGCAGTAGTTAGGCCACTAGCATATAAAACACTAACATAGTAGCAAAATTAAGTAATAATGAACTCCCGAGGATGTTAACTTGGTAAGCGAAACGCGCGTCGAGAAACCGTCATTTTTGTTCTGGTGTTGTGAAAGTGTTTCCAATAGAGAAAGAGAAAACTACAGTAGAACCCCGGTTATCCGAGGTAATGGGGGGAACCCATTTCGGATAAACGAAAACTCGAATAATCCATATTTATTTATTATTCGCCCAATAAAACATTATTCATATTCTTAGATATGTGGAATGTAGATAAGTACATTACAAAACAGTAAAATAACTAACTATTCACTTCTGTTTCACATTGCATTCTCTTTTTCTCGCTGCAATGTTCCGCCATCTATTAAGAAGGAGTAGATCAGCAGGTTTTGCTTCTGGTTGCTGCTCAATATATATTAAAGCCTTTTCTAAAGCAGCAAAACTTTCTTGATAGGTTATATTAGTGGTAGGCTCTTCATCTACCACTGCGTCATCGTCATCGACTTCTCCGGTTTCCTGCAAGGCATCTGTTATTTCTTCGATACTTAGTTCTTCTTCTATGTTACTGCTGTAATCCATTCAACAACATCTTGTCTTGTCACATTCCCGCAACCCTTTAATACTCGTATTACTTCAAACAAACTTAGTTCTTCTTCTATGTTATCTGCTGTAATTCATTCGACAATATCTTGTCTTGTCATATTCCCGCAACCCTCTAATGCTCGCATTACTTCAACCAAACTTTTTTTCTTCTTTCATGATTTTCTCTGTTTCATTGACAGAACCGGGGCCTTCACGGCTTTTCAATTTAGAAGGCAAATCATTCAATGGAATATATTCTTCACTGTCGTGAGATTCCTCAGAGTCAATAACTCTTAACCAAGATTTTTAAATGGTGGAAACGCGCACAGAAACCCAAGTTTGACTCACCCAGTAAGGTTAAAGGCCGGGACACACCTGTCATACATCCTTCAGATCCGACTCCCATCATACAGTCGGACGAGTGTCTGAGAGGAAAATGGTACTCTAGTCCGAATAGAGTAGTTCACATCGTTCCGATACGTAGCCAACTCCGCTCCCACCCGATTCCGTTCACGTATCCGATCATGATCCTATCTTGCCGTATATTTGTTCTCCAGCTGTGGGACGCGTATTGCTTGGAGTTTGTATGATATTTGAGTTTTTTGTTTTCTTTAAATTGAATTAAAAAATATCATTAAAACCGAAGGAGCTTATTGAACAAGTCAGAAAATATCCAGTTCTGTATGACCAGACTGAAGAGCTGTACCACTATTCTCTATAAGAGCTCTCCGATTTTCTTCATCTTTTTCCAAACAGAGTGCCATAATGGCTAAATCACAGTTGCTAAATTTCTTGAACATTTTGCTTAGAGGACCTTCCGAAATATTGTTTGAATCAACACTGGTGAGAGTGGCAAGTGTATCAAGTCGGAGCGGTAAATCGGAAAGAAGTCGGAAGCATGTCTGACAAGTCTGATTACCCACTGGCGATCCTGCACCAATCCGCTTTCGGATTGTGTATAAAGGTGTATAAAGAAGTGTGTCCCGTATAAACGGGGTTCTACTGTATGTTTCATTATTTATCAGTATTAAATATTTCATAGTGGAGTGCATATAAATCTTATTACAATCCAGTCTGAACGGAACCATCAAATGCATTAAAAGATAAAACAACATCGTGAAATATGAGTTCATATTGAATATACTTCACCTTGTGTGTTTCGAATTCCATTTTGATGTTGACAGTGGATGACATCATAGTCTCGAATTGGTGAGAGCAGTTGATGATGAATAGTGGACGTTGCGAAAGTTACCAATATCCTGCTGCGTTGGAAGTTTTCATATGCATAGTAAGGTGATTCGTTTACCTTCGTATCGAAATCTAGATCCCAACGCTCATATGGGTATACAGAGTTTAGAGATGGTCGAATATTATTAATATTTGCATGCACTAATTCCGTTACATCTTCTGATATATTTTCGGATTTGTCGGTGTTTTGAAAGCCGATAATGATGTGTCCTCGCAAAACAATATTTGAAACTGCCTTACTTCTGTGTCTGAACTTACTGATGCTTCCTTAACTGATTTTTTATGATACACTAATGACGATTGTTGATGACTTGAAGATTTACAGACCCATTGAATCAACTGAGGACTGTCTTATTCTGTAAAAGGAAGTTAATTCAATACTTGAATGGTGCATACTAAACAAGCTTCCACTGAATATTCAAAAATGTAAATTTATGAAATACACCCTCAAGTACAACAATATACAGTTTGACTATGCAATAAATGATGTCACATTCAAAGCACATAAACTAAAGATCTGGGCATCATATTCGATAAAAAACTTAGCTTCACGTCACAAATTAATCATATCACATCTTCTGCAAAAAAAATGCTTGGCCTTATCTTCAGGACGTGTAGAGACTTTTAAAACCAAGAATGTTCTTTTTAATGCATATGTCCGATCCCGTCTGAAATATGGCTCCCTAATCTGGTCACCTATATACAATGTGCATATACATCAACTCGAATCTTGTCAAAGAATCTTTATGAAATACATGTCTTACAAACTGGATGGAGCTTGCCCATCCCAAGGAATTGATAATAGAGTGTTGCTAAATAGAGTTGCCCTCTTAGCCTTAGAAAACAGAAGAACATATTATGCCTGTATCTTCATATATAAATTAATTCATAATCTGGTTGACTGGCCTGATTTGTTATCTCAACTAGTTTTTCACGTACCGAGACGAAGTAGTAGAAACGAATTTTTTTCTATTTGCCTTTGCCTAGATCGACGTGTTAATAAAATCTCCAGGTTATAACATCTGTAAACTTTATAATAGTTTTTATTCAGAATGTGATATTTTTGTTGTTCCATTTGAACGCTTCAAGTATATAATTCATAACAAGCTATCTTCTATGCAAGTCGAACAAGAATCTAATTTCAACCCCTAAGTGAACTACTGTGTTTCAACTCTCTGCACACTGCCAATTCTATTAGAATTCTACGGTATATGTTTGTTTTATTATTATATGACTGTATCAATGTCTGTATAATATCTATACTACTCTAATACTCTGCTGATTTTATATGCCATTCGTTATATTCCATTGTACTTATACTTAGTCACAGCTGTGAACTTACTTATATTTGTCTGTATATTGAGATTACTCCTGTTTTTTTATAATCTAATACTATTAAAAAATGGATGTGTGTTGGTTGGTTGGTAAGTGATAAACTTCTACATCGCTCAACCGATTGTGATGAAACTTTACATATATAAGTAATTTTTCATAGAGAAGGTTTTAAGACTATACATTTTTCAGTAACTCGCCACTAGATGGCGCTGTAGAACAATATTTTGAAAGCACTTTTCTACAACGCTGCGCACGCCTAACTTCGTGGATTCTGATTCTGTCAAAACATTGGAACGGCAGCGATACAGCAACATAGTACTAGTATGGTCGTAAAAATGAAATAACCAGTTGAAATTGGACAAACATTTTTCAATTCATTTCATTAAACTGATCGTGAATTTCCACAAAATAAACAAGTCATCAATTACACAAATTTGATCAGATTAACTTTACTATCCAATATGCATAGAATATCGTTGAGATACTGACGTGTAATAACATGAAGAATTCAATGATAATTCTTCTTAATTTAATTTTTAATTTTAAGGCCCTGATCTTTCGTGAGTTCCGCTGGTTGCACGAAGAACCAGTCTTGTGAAATCTAAAAATTTGGTATATCTACTTATAGTTCTCTCTCATTATATGGTTCCAGAACGATGCCAAATATGTTCTAAATGAATTTCAATCTTAGGTAGAATACTTTTCACTTACTATTCTCTTCTCTATGGATTGGTTAAACATTCTCGAATTTTTGTTTTCTCAACTTCATCTTGCTATACGGATGACGGTATTTTTCTCAGTCCATGAGAAAATGAAAGTCTAAGTTTTCAAATATAAAGTGAAATGAGTAAAACATTGACTCTACGGACAAAACAAAAAAAAAGTACAATTTCATAAAAAAAGTAACATTGTATGAAATAAAAAGAGAATAACGGAGAAAACACAGTGCCATTTACTATTAATTCAACCTCTCAAACTACTCAATTAAACTACTTTTAGCATTACTTTCACTTTAGGGAGAGTGGTGTATAACCTTGAATTTTGCTTCCTTTTATAATTATTTTCTGAACTCTAGTTGAATAACCCACACCAGGAATCCAACAATATATACCTATTTGCAAAAAGTAAGCGAACTCAGACAAAGTAATACGTGAACTCTCTCTGTATCAACTGATTAGTATGTAAAAAGAAAATACACTTCCATAACGCTTCTTTGGTGATTCATGGCTAACCCATAGGTTCCGTTAACCCGGTGTGTCTTCATCACCAACACTTTTGGTTTAAACTTCCTGTACCCAATACTGGCTTACGATTTCGTCACTGATAAATTTCGCACCACGCACTTAAAAAAATAACACCTCTATTTAGGTCACCATCCTCAGCCTTGAAGGCTGAGGGATCACCCCCTCGAACTTGTATCAAAGAGCTATCGTAACCGATTCTCGCGGCTATCACAACAACTACCCGCAACACTGGTTGCGGGCAGTTGTTGCGACTCATATTTTGCTTAATTTGCAATCTAAAGATTTAAAGGTTTAGACTGATATGTTTATTTGTTCGTTTGGTTAAATTTCGATAAGTGAATATTTTTCATGGCGGTGCCTGGACAAAGAACAAGCAGATGAGTTTTTTAAAAAAGGTCTCATGGCCGTAATGTTACATTGTATAAGGCACCAGACCCGACGTTTAATTTCTGAATCGAAAGAAAACTATCTATTCCCGAAGCTAGAATATTTACTAACATACATAGCTTTTGTTAGGTATTACATCACTCTTCCCTATGAAAACACAGTGTCATAACTAACGTTAAAATTGAAGTTAATACTTTATCTTAATGCTAACACTTATCGGCGGACAATAGTTTCGCGTCTGATCCGCGCACTGCACTCGCGAAAATTCGCGTTTGTTCTTAATTCAGTTCAGTCGTCAGCGACGCTCCTTTGCCTGCTGTGGTGTGGTATAGTGTGGTGTGATGTGTACAGTAACCTTTTTCACGAGTCTGGGAAGTCCCAGGACTATCCGCAACTCTTCTATACTGGACCGCTGCTATTACTGATTAGAACCAACTTGCTCTTCTGGATACCCTCGCAACATACTTACTTGGGGTTGATCCTTACTTTTTATAACCTGGGGCAACAATACTAACACCTCCATAATGGGGTATGTCCCTGAACAGTCAAGGCGTTACTACTACGCCTCAATAAAATGCATAAATCATACATGAAGGTCCCAATTTATGTATAGCTTACGTCCAATGGTAACCATTCCTTCATTCTTAGGCACGGTACATTTCGGCTTAGGTGTACCACTGTGAAAATACCCTCGTGGCATTCATACTGCAATTCATCTGACGCTCGCGATTCACACTACAATTTTTCAAAAGTCCATAGGCTATTCGCCGCGACCAATTATTTTCGAAACACCAGTTCATTTGTCGCACCCCGATACTGTCGTGGTCTTCATCTGGGTAATGAAACCATGAACAAGGTTACTTTCACAATCTGCAAGGTTGGCAGCTCTCTCTTGCCTTCTCCCATTAGCAAGGCGATTGCCTCACTACGTTCGCTTCTTCTTCACCATAATTGTCCGCATTATCAACAAAAGTCCAAATGTAGCATTATTCAAAATAGCATAGTACAAAACATCATATGACAACCAATTAGTTAATTCTATCGAATAAAATTTCTATCAAATCAATTGTCCAGTCAAACATAAAAAAATAAACATCTCAATTCGCTATCTAATTCTACTCTTATACAATATTATTTAAGCGGGTCAGGCAGACATTATGACCAACACAAAAGTCTTGAAACGAATATGATCCTGCCTATCCGTACTTATCTACGTAGATCCTTTTCTCGCGATATCCAATATCGGGAGTTCAAAATCTTTCGCGACCTTTCCCTTACCTACTACTCCCCTACCCTTTCCCCCTACTCTCGCGCCCTTCTTTTTCGGTATCCCCTACTTCTTATCTTATGCCCTATTATTATGATATTTCATTTTCACTATGAAATTAGCGGTTTCTGTATCGTTGGATACGTTTCACTGCACTTCTCAAGCGCGGTCAGAGATAAGTATAAGTACTTCATCAGTAAAACTCCTATAATAGACACTATGTGCCTGTTTATAGCTGTACGTCCCCTAGCCACAATCTCATTCCATTTGGTTATGAGGTCTCTACCTCGCTGTAGCAATAGGATACCAATCACCTGCTTCTGTGGCTCCTAGCCATAAAATATCCATGACGGAGGGGATACAGCGTCCTCATATTATATTCCACTGAGGCCAATGCCTCGTTGTAGTCCTAGACTACTATTCACTCAATTGTATCTCTCTATATGAGGAAAGGGATGTAGTATCTTCCCATAATATTCCTATGAAAAAAAACGTCGAATCGTTCTCAAAATCCTGTCTAATGGGAAAACCTTGTCTGCGTTCATATTTTCCTCTATTGTCGCCCCTTCCTGCAGAGAGTCAATTCTACAGAGTTCCAACAACTTCTACCACCGTGTCGTGTGCGATGAAAGAGCGGTATGACGGGTGAAAGCGCCTACTACAAATAAATCCGTCTCAAAATATCTGGATATATACAAAAAAAATACTTTTATCCGGAAATATAAGTAACCCAAATATTTATTTATTTATTTATTTTCAAACAGGTAAAACCTCATTACATGAAAATAATAGTTCTTATCAAGCATCAATACAGTCCAAATCATAAATATAATTCTAATAAATACATATCTATATACACATGTACACAT
>WOGP01006437.1:0-12387 GCA_015342065.1 Leptinotarsa undecemlineata | reverse complement strand
CCACTGAGACACCGAATCGACATATTCATTCCTTTACCAGGACGTCAGCGACGGTAAAGGCTTCCTGGTTGGGCAGGGCATAGGATTATGTTCACTTACTGAAGTAGTCATGGGCTATCAGGATGTATTTGTTCCCATGGTCGGACTCTGGGAACGGGGCGGCGATGTCGATGGCGATTCTCTCAAAGGGACTACCCACGTTATACTGGCGCATTGGAGCTTTTGGTCGTATCCGAGGTCCGTTACTGGCAGCACATACAGCACACTTTCCACACCAGTCCTTGACGTCGGCTTGACAGTCAACCCAGTAAAACCGTTGTCTTACTTTCTAGAGGGTCTTCGTTACTCCCAGATGTCCTCCAGTGACAACATCATGGATTTCTTTGAGCACCTCCTGTCGTCTATTCCTGGATACCACTGTCTGGCGCCTTTATTCTCTGCCGTCTTCAGACTCCAACACCCGCTTCAGAACCCTGTTTTCCAATGTAAGGTACCTTCTATTGGGCCCAATAGGACTTAACCGCTGGCGAATAATCTGTTACCTCCTGCCACGATGGTCTTCGGTTACTTTTCTTCCATCCGATGACTAAACCAAGATCTGGGTATTCTTCTTGGTCTTCCTTGATCTTATTATCGTCCCAGTTGTCGTCTACAGCTCTAGTTCTACAAATGGCTGCTTCCTTCTCTTCTGCTCGTCAGTAATGTGAGCAGTCATCGGAACATGGTCTCCATGACAGTGCATCTGCGTTTTTTGCGGGGGCTTTCTGGATACAGGCAGACGATTGTCCCTTCTCATGGAACTTCTCTAGTTTTCTTGATTTGGTGTTGGTTCTTTGAATGCTTAGACATTTGCTACGCACATGCCCAATTTTCCCACGGTTCCAGCATCTTATTTGTTTTCTCTCTGACAAAACTACTTGAGTCGTAATTTATTTCTTTTCCAGCAAATGTCTTGGTCAGTATAGAATGCCGAGCATGGGCCAGGAACATATTCTATGAAGGAGGATCCCTCAAGAAAGCAGGTTCAGTTACATTCGAGATTCAAGTGGATTCGAATTACAAATTACCAGAAAACAATGTTACTCTTTACAAAACGGAAGTGAAATAATTTTTCGCAAGTTTATATGTAGAAATGTGTTCAACCATCCAAACAGGTATATCGTCTCTTCTGAACGAATAAATAAGTTCATATCTCGTGTGAAATCATTTTTGTCATTGTTTTTTGCGATTTAATAGTTATGTTTGATATCTCACAGAATATGATTTTTCATTACTGATTCACAATTTTATGATTGTACGTTTCAATACCAACGTTTTAAATAATGTCAATTATATACAATTCACTGTTTTTATTAACATTTCGATATTGTTAATCACTCCACAGGTATTGGTACCAAAACTAGGTATATATTTTTATATTCAAAAAATTATCAAATGTTCTATTTATTATGCTGTCGCTTAATTATGATGAGAAATTTAAAATATCATCTTGCACGCAAGTGTTGCTGTATTTTGTGCTGAATGAAAAATAAATACTGAAATGATTGTTCTTTGAATTATTTCATCACATTTCTGTTGAACTGAATACAATTCTGCACATAGGTACTCTATGATCTTTTCTTAAAAGGCTGTTCTGTGTTATAGATGTCAAAAATGTATAAGCAGTGTAGTTGTCACAGAACTATAAATAGTTCTGTGGTAGTCAAAAGCCAGACTCCAACCTGTCCAAGATGGCTGTCGACCGTAGTTGTTTTTTGTCTTTTGTGTATATTCTGTTAATGGCCGTTTATATTGACTAATCGCTTAACATTTATTCTGATTATACTTTCATAAGTTGCTTCATTATTACATTAGCTGTGCTACAACAATTTCTTGTAAATCAGCAATAACACATGTACTTGTGAGATGTATTCACAGTCATAAAGCTAGATAACAGATAACTCGCATTGACACCAAACGACTAATAAATAGTTGCTTCAAAAATAATAATGATAATAATAGAATTCATTCATCTATCAAAGATTATACATACCCACGTGTATACAACTTATCAGGCTTGTAAAAAAAGAAGGAAATCTACAAGTCGCAAAACAGAAAAACATACAGGGTGATTCAGCCGAGCGTGGCCATCAAGGTTATATTTTTTTAAAAGGAACACCCAGTATATGAATACGTCATTTGATTCCATATTTTTTAGCTCTCTAAGGAATTTTTGTTTTGGAATTTCCATTGCGACACTGCCAAGTTATTCCAGAAGAATCTATTTTGCAGACAATATTTTTTTAACTCATCACCCGCATGTCTACAGCAATTGAGTGAATTTTTTTTAGGAGTAGTTAGTCAACAACACTATGATAATTTCGGGAATCTCAACTTTCGGAAACAATATATAGGATGCTCAATTCCCCCTATAAAAGGATAGCAAAACTAATTTGACTAACAGGATCAATTTTTTTCTTAAAAAACAATTGTTTTTCCTGCCGACGTTTCGAATTGAATTAAATTCTTCTTCAGGACTCTGTAACAATGAATTTTTTAAACATACTTTCCACCAAACTCATACGATTATTATCGTTTCAATTTCACAAAAAATGATGAGTTCTCAATTAAATTACTCACCGAAAAGTAGTTTTTTCGTGTTGATAATATTACTACTTTAAAATAAACCATCAGACATATTAGGTATATATTGGAAAAAAAAATAAAAAACGTAGCAAACAACCAAAAGTTCCGAGACAACACCAATACAAAACGACATGAAACAAACGACTGGCATTATCTGTAATTTTGTAATAAGGTGTCTGTTTTTCAATCAATGGCAGAAAGAAAAAAAAATGAAAAAAGGGTAAATTATTCCAGCATTTCACTTATCAAATTGAAATATGCAGTATTGAGGCCATCGACATCTCTTCTGGTGTTAACACTAACGCATTTTAGGATATGTGTTCAAAAGTCTTTTGGATAAATATGAATGGACATCTAGAACAGTTAGATGATCAAAATAAAAAATGTGTCTATATTCTTTTTCATGTTCAACGAGAGCTGTGGGGTTTTTTATACTCAGTTTCTTAGTCTCTCAAGTGTTCTGAAACTCGTATTGTAAGATACCGCCTGGTTTGACCAACATATCATTTGTGACAGCTTCGATAGTTCAAGTGTTGTTCGTGACGAGGAATTTCAAGAACGAGGTTTTAACGATGAACGAAAACGAGAATGTTCCCTACTTATTCACCAAACTCAAACACCTGTTCATGCAGCTGCAGTTTCGTAAGAATGTATCATCTTTCACACCAAGCGATTTCCCGGAGTTCTTGAAGTCCACTAGATACTCATTAGAACAACAAGAGAATTGTTTCGAATTCTTGGGGTTCTTGTTGAATACTCTTACAATTTATATTTATCTCTGTATTTCTCTCTCTGAGTTTCTTTTCCTCTATTTCTCTATCTATTACTCTCTCACTCCCTTGAAAGTAAAAGAAAAGAAGTTCGACGACTATTTAATCGAGCTAAAGAGTCAGGTAACTGGGAGCTTTATAAAACCACTCTAACGACATACAACAAGGAAATTAGAAAGGCAAAACGGGAGCCTTGGAGGAAGGTCTGTGAAATTATCTCTGTACCACGCAGCACAAGAATTCACAAGATTCTCTTTAGAGAGCCGACTGCTGAAATTGGGTCGCTCAAACAACCCGATAGAAAATTTACGACCTCTAGTAAAGAAACGTTAGAGCTCTTGATAGAAAACCACTTTCCTGGAAATCTGACTCTTGATAACAACAGACCGCCCGTCTTCGAGGGCGCTAAACGCCCAAAAAAGAACAACTGGGACGTCGCAAAAAAGGTTATCACAGCACCGGCAGTTGAATGGGCTATTAAGTTTTTTCAACCCTTCAAATCTCCCGTAGAGGATGGTATATATCCAGGTCTTCTTCAAAATGTACTGGAAATAATTTTACCTATTCTCACAAAATTGTATAGAGTTGTCTGGCGTGGAACTATATACCACCCAGTTGGTTGGCAGCAAGTGTGGTATATATACCTAAAGTGGGCCAGAGAGACCTACACCCCAAATCGATACGACAATCAGTCTTACATCCTTCCTTCTGAAAGGACTTGAGAGAATACTGGACGGACATATCAGGAGGGTAGCATTATATGCATCCCAACTGATTAACCACCAGTATGCTTATCAAACCGGAAAATCGACAGATTCGGCATTAAACAACCTCGTTGAGAAAATCTCCCAATCCCTTGACGACAAGGAGATTACGGTTGCTGTATTTCTTGATATTCAAAGAGCATTTGACAATGCACTACCTAAATCTATAGGATTGTCTCTGGCTAGAAAGGGTATAGAATCGACCATAAGTGGCTGGATTTATGCCATGCTAGTAAACAGAACTGCAACTACGACTCTTCAAAGCGAGGCTATCAGGTTCAGGGTCACTAGGGGCTGCCCTCAAGGTGGGGTACTATCTCCCCTTCTATGGTCGCTCCTGGTGGATAGTCTACTTGATGCCTCGACAGAAGAAAAGTTGATCTGCAAGCTTATGCGGATGACCTTGTCACCCTGGCAAGGTCCACGTCGGAAAGGGTAGCTTATAATATCCTCCAAAGCGCGTTGGACGTTGTTCACAGTTGGTGCCCAAGGGAGTAGATCAACCCCAGCTTAAATGTGTTAACCAAGAGAAGGAAATTGGACGATCTAACGCCACTTTCCCTCAATGGTGTGGTCATTCCAGTTGGAACGGAGGTGAAATATCTTGGCATCGTCCTTGATAAAAGACTCACCTGGAACACTCAGTTGGAAAAAGTTTTACACAAATCCAGACCGATTGTCTCTATGTACATATCGAAGGATTTGTGATGAAACTTGGGGTTTAGGTCCCAAACAAATCTATTGGATTTATGTGATGATTGTCAAACCAATGATCACTTATGTTGCAATTGCTTGGTGGCCGAAGGCTTGGTTTGGTGGCCGAAGGCTTTACAGAAAACGGCCCAAGCGAAGCTCTCTGGCTCACAGAGACAGGCTTGTCTGGCTATCAATGTACCACACCATCAGCGGCCATGGAGATCCTTCTAGATCTACCTCCTTTCCACATTTTTCTGGAAAGAGAGGCTAGATGGACTTCATACATACTTGTGCACATTGCCAATTGCACAAATCAATTCAATGCAGAATGCAACAGACTGTTGGTTGACATTGGAAGTCACAGCATTCTGGAAATGACCTCTGACTTTATGCCTCCAACTGTCAACTACGAACTGCCTCATAAAGTACTATTCCCGAGAAGAGAGGAGAAAGAAACATTAAAAAGAAGAGAGGATCCTGCAGGAGAAAGAAACATTAAAAGCAGATAGTTGTTGGTTCTCAGATGGATCAAAAACACCTTCCGGTTCTGGTGCAGGTGTTTTCAGTCGCAGATTCAGGACTGTACTTCAAGCGGAAATTTACGCTATTGAATTGTGTGTGGAGAGAATGGATAAATCCAACCTCACTCACAAGTCAATAAAAATATTCTCAGACAGTCAAGCGGCATTGGAAGCTCTTAGCTCCCACCGAGCAACGTCTGAATTGGTAGCAAACTGCCAAAAAAACTCTCCTCGGTGGGAAGACTAAACAGATTGTCTCTGGTCTGGATTCCTGGCCATACTGGCAGGAGGCAATGAAGCTGCTGGCTCTCTTGCAAAGGAGAGCGCTGCAAGCGACTTCATTGAAACAGAACATGTCATTGGCATCGCCAATGACAGGTCACTGTCATTTGAATCATCACATGCAGAGACTTGGACTGTCGGAAGACAGTGTGTGTCGCCTCTGTCTGGAAAATTATGAAACTGCAGAGCATATACTTTGTGCCTGCCCCGCTGGGTACCGAATCAGGTTCTTTGAGTTCAGCAGATCCGTACTCTCACCATCTGACTTGAAATACCACTCACCATACAAACTAATCGGTTTCGTTAAGAAGCTGGGTTTATTTGACCTAGCGTGAATAGGTGTGAGCCACAATAAACCCTTATGGATTGCGGTGGAGGGTCGAATAGACTCACTCACTTTAGACCTACCTACCTAATATATGACAACCCAATCATAAAAAATCTAAGCAGATTTCAGAAACAATACAAAACAAATTTCTGAAATATTTTCAAAAAAGACGGTAGTTTACCAGGTTTCATGTCCTATAGACCAATCAGAGATAAATTTCACATAGAATTACGAGAAAACAGAAAGATTATAAAGGGTATACTTTCTTAAGAAAAAATTTGGTGGCCACGTAGATATCATTTTTCTCACCAGTCAAATCTGCTTTTATGTTCCGCTGCCAGGTATTCGTCCGCGACAAATTACTTTTCATGTCAATCAACATAAATCCCCTGTCGACAGAATTTGTTTAATGTATAATAAAAACACAAAGATCCTTAGGTTTGATATCTTTAAGGTATCATATTCGAAACTTAAATCTAACGGAAAAGAGATTTTAAATTCCTGATTCTGCTTTTGACTGCAAACGTACCTACATTCACATCAGTTCACTAGTTTTTTTTGTATTGACATTATTATTACTCTCATTTTTGTAATCTGATATTCCCATTTTTCCCTTTTCTGTATTTTTTTTTATTTTTATTCAAAACTTTTACTTGTAGCTACTAAGAAACATATTACTAGGCTCTGCCTGTTTGTTTCTGAATAAACAGGTCTCCTGCTGAAAGGAGCTTCTCAAAATTGAAACTAATAAAAATTTTATTTGAGAAATATAATGGTCAAGAAAGACTTTCAGCTTTGGCAGTTTTATCCATTGAAGCAAATATAGCATCAAATATAAATTACAAATCAACAATTAGGTGGTCCAGTAAAACCAAACGTAGAAAATGTTTGCTTCATCAATTCATGTTTTCATGGTATTATGAGTTCGACTTGTGTATCTGTGTGTCTGTCTGCGTCACTGTAACTCCTAAACTAGTAGACCAATTTTGATGCGGTCTTTTCATTCAATATCTGATTTTGTTGTCTCCAGTCGTTCAAAAGTTGCCAGCTCGTTTCCAAGATTATGAAGAGGAATCTTGACTGATCGAAATAAAAATTCGATATTTTTGAGAGTACAATAACATTTTTATTTTGACTAGATGCTGCAACCAGAACAGTCTGTAATTGACCTCAGCAACTTACAGCAGACGTGATGAGTATGGACTCTTTTAAAAAGTCTCAATGAGTAAATATATAACCGCAGTGTCAGTGAATTTGACTGGGGTTTTGATACGGCAGCCTAGACATGATGTTTTTTATTACTTTTGAGGCGGAGGCTATCTCCCCAAGTCCTAATTAGTGAATCATCGACAACAATAACAAATTCACTTAGGCGATCTGACCGTATGAAAGAACAAACAAGAAGATAAAACGTTCAATTTGAGTAGAGACATAAAGATAATAGCACAGTCCGCAATCGGAAGCGTTCGCATATAATAAATAAAAGTTATTAAAGCTTCAAATCCTTTTTGGTGAACTTTGTGAACAGTGTTAATATTAAAACATTGAAAATAAAGGAAAACTAGTTGCATCGTCTTAGACAGACTTTAATAACCATATATAAACTCAACCCACTCGCATATCGAGAAAGTCTAGTTGACAGTGCAGTGCGAAGGGCTCCATAAAGGCAATATACATTTGAATATTAGTTTGAAGTTTTGGATGGTTTTCGAGGTTTGCCGTGATCTTCTTTGGTGACAATCTCCAAACGTTTCAACTGCAACTGCTGCAGTCATCTTCATTGCCGTGGTTGAAGTACCACGTGGCTGAAAGACCACTACAAAACTCGGAAACCAATCAAACATTAACGTCAGATGTGAAAGCCTACGTTCCTATATTAGTTTGAAGTTTTAGTTGAAGTGTTTGTTTTCGTTGTCAGTGTAGCAGTGAAATAAGGTTAAGTTTAATTGATCACTATAGTGAATTATCGTCAAACCTACGGGAGAAACGTTATTTAATTATTATATTCATTAAAGTTGTGTTTCTCGCAACATAAATAAGTTTAGTCGCCAAAATGTTTAGAAGACATTATCAAATAGGTTTACTGAAATGTCTAATTGGAAAATCCTCTTTGATTTTTATCTGAAATAAATTTTTCTCGCCTTTCCTATATTCTATATGAAATGGCTTTTTTTGTTTTCCATTTTTATCTTTCCATTCAATTTACCTCATTAAACCTGTCGTTTAAAAGATAAAACATGTTTTTGTATTATTTTCGCTGTTGATTGCTTTGTTATTTTAGGCAATTTATATTTAAAGAAATTGCGTTCGATAATATTCATAAAATCCCTTGATACAATGTAAATCTCTTTTGCATTTTATAAATTTTAATTGTTAATTGCAGGTGAGTATGAAATTCGGAGAACGATTAAATTTGTATTTTTGAAAATTTCCATTTCACTGTTTCAGAAGGTATTCAGGTTTGAGTTAAGTTTGTATCACGACACCCTGTAGGCAGATTTCACTTCCTGCAATCAGTCAAATTTATCTAGTAAGTGGTTTTCGGAAACCGAGGTATTGATAAAAACGCTAGCAGTTGCGAATCAGCCCCATTATCAACTTGGTTCTTCAGATCGACAATATGAAGATAATTCCATACTTGGTTGCCGCAATTTTATTTCCAGGTGAGATTTTACTTCATGAATTCTAAATTTACGTTCTTCCATTCACGAACATTTGAATCCATTACTTGAAGTTGGGGAGTTGGGAACTATTTGAGAGGTTTTTGTTATACTGCTACAGAATATCCTTTTTCACCATTTATTTTTTTTATTCTCAAAACCGTGTAATGCGACATCAAAAAATATTACCAGGCATTGCGGTGAATTCCAGAACACTAAGAAAAAATGTAATAACCATTTATCATCATTCAACTTTAAATTCTTAATAATCTTAACTTTTCGGAGGCTAAAATCTGCCTTCTTATATTTTCTCAATTCTGAAGACGGAGGAAGATTCTAGAAAGCAAAATATGATAGAAAATCCATAATGAGAAAAAGTTACTTCAAATTTATATTCTATTTCTGTTCTAGTGGAAGTTGAATGCTACGGCGATATCCAATACCTTCCAAGTAGTTCTCTGGATTTCTCTAGAATTTCTATTTTTGGTCACTTAATTTTGTTCTTTGTTCAAAAATAACGTTATTTGAAAGTCGGAAATGTCAAACAGTTGATTTTTGCACGGCTCTATTGACAACAAAAATTTGTAGATTGGCGCTTTTTATTGCCAACAGCAAATTGGTAACTTGAGTCAAGCAACTTTTCAAACACAAAAATAAAAGACATTATTTCCCATGAGAACCTATACAGGGTCGCTGATACGTATGGAAACGGTCGATTATCTCTCAAAATAAAACCGCAAAAATGTTAAGATTCAAAAATTTTAGGGTTTGTCAAAATCTATCTCACTGAACATAAATTGGATATACAGGTTCAATCAAAAAGTCTTGAAGAAATAAAGTTGTTTTTCTTCAATAGAACACCCTATATATTATTCCATATTCCAATTTTGCTCGAAATTCTGAGCAAAATTGATATATCACATTATGTTGAAAATAACTTTTTACTGTTCTCAAATTCATTAAAGAAAAAGCACGAAATGATGGATATTTATTATGAAAGTCACACAAGGTTGAGTACCTGGATATGATATTATTATTTCCTTTTCAAAAAGTACATTGTTATACGTACAGTGACAAGGAAAACGTCTGAGGGTAGGACAAGTTACAGAGTATAGTGTTTGTAGTAAAAATATGATACATATAGGTATATACATGTTATATCTCACTTATAATTATTTGTTTTACTTAGATAATGTAGAAAAATAATTATAAATAAATAAAAGTTAATTTTATCACATAGTTGTGATGTTTTGTCATTAAAATATAAAAAAACAGTTTAAAATTCGTCAAGTGTGTAGCAATTTTTTTCAATAAGTGCCTTTTTCAGTCTTGATTTAAAAATGTTAAGATTTGGTGATATTTTAATTGATTCGTCTAATTTATTAAACATTTTTGGTCCAAGATAAAGAAAACTTTTCTGATAAAGAGTTGTTCTATGAATATTGGGCATCAGTTTGTCTCTAGAACGAGTTGCATAATTATTTTGCTGGGAAGAGGTATTATGCTTGTTTCTATAAACGTATATACACAATTCATAAATATAGAGACCATCAACAAATAGTATCTTTAGATTTTTGAAAGCATCTTTACATAATTCTCTCCAACCAATACCGGCAATGATTTTCATTGCATTTTTTTGCAAAATAAATATTCTTTCAGCAGCAGATCCGGTACCTCAATTCAAAATTCCATATCTCAGGTGGAAGTTTATAGTCGCATATTCAATTTATTACAGAGGGGCTCAATATGAGGAGTCCATGTGAGTTTGTAGTCCAAGGTGATGTCTAACATTTTTGTAGAAGTAGAAGATTCAATTGGCAGATCCCCATTTTCATGGATAACAAAATGTTTGGGCCAGTTACTAATTGTGAACTTCATCATCACAGTTTTAGAAGTATTGAGTGTTAAGTGATTTTTTTCTGCCCATATGTTTACTTGTTTATGTACGTCCTGGTTCTTTCCTGTAGGGTCGTTACATCAATTTCCTTAACTAAGAAATTTGTGTCATCTGCATACGCTACTGTATGAATAGTTGATAATCCTTGAAAATATTTCATCAGGTTATTTGCATATATCAAAAATAGTATTGGTCCAAGTATTGATCCCTGTGGGACACTAATGGTTGCCAAATGACTGAGAGTGTTTTCAACACTGACACTTTGCGCTCTACTTTTGTTCTTCATATTGTTATAGTAAGGCTAAGAGCAGTTATCCAAAATTTGAGCATATTCTTGAAAGGATATTAATATAGAAAGAAAGATTTTCCACTCGAGGGTTTTGTATTTCTCAGATTCAAAACTCGTCAGAAACAACAATCTCCAAAAACATTTCACTGCTAAGACATTATATTCACGCGAAATGCAGCATTTCTACATGAAATGAAGTCGGAGCACCATTGAAAAAATGCAAGCTTTGTTGATGTATAGTTTTCAACATTATTCTCCAACTATTATTCAAGAATAAATATTTCATAATTAACCAGTTTCATTCGTTTTACTATTCCACCGAAATATACTGCGAATCTAGCCCCGACCAATTGTCGGACATTTGTGCCTCTGTCAGCTGTGTATAACAAATTGGCAAAAGTTGTAGCGTGACATTTGTCGCGATATTCTGTTGCAAAACCGCAGATAGAACACCATCAGAAACATAGTAACCCGAGCTAGATGTGGCGATCATTTCAAATGATTTGTTGGGATTAAATTTTGTTCGCAGCGGGTAGCGATGGAGTGTAGAGAAATAATATTGGTTTCAAAAATATGAAATAGCGCCATATTTATGAGATAGATGCTGAACAACTGACGAATTGAATTGTGTGAACAATTGTGAACAATTGTGTTCGAAATGAGATACACATTGGTTATGAATAAATTCCGTAAGGAATCCGGGAATACCATCGAATTGAAGAAATTTTTTCCGATGATCTCATTACATTTGGCTCTAGTTGTTCAGTATATGAATTGTTTTGCCTTATTTTCAAACATGTTGAAGTTCATAATTTCTTTAATATAGTCAGGAATAAAATTGAAAGCTTTGGGTGCCTTATATAAGAAAATGATCGGTGACAAACATATTAGCTCATCTGTGGAACAAGATAACAGTGCCTTTGTCGGGTACCATAATTATGCCTAGGTGAACTGAAGTGATTTTTTATTTTTCAATAAAACTAACATTCAAACAATATAGTTGCCTCAGGTCCAGTATCCCGCATTCCTCACATGAAGGATCTTAAGAATATCGCTGAGGTTTTTTTAAACACAACTCCAGGAATCTGTTTTGGATTATCTCTAGGGATCTGATGTGTGTTAGTAGTGCCCAACCTACAATGACGTGAGTGAATTTCTACTAAAGTAAAGTGAAGTGTTTTCATATGCTTGAATGAAGAAATTTACTTAAGGTCTCTGAATTTATAGAGGATGCTCTGCAGTTTTTTGATGACTTACTGAATGTGATTTTTCCATTTCAAATTACTACCAATGGTTTCTTTCACTGATAACATTGAGAAACTTTGGTTATGTGAAGTAACGATTTCAAGATTGTCAAAAGTGATCTACTTACATTACTGCAACTGATAGGTAGGTAATTGGTTTTTTCCAAGTTAATCGTTAGTGATTTATGTTCAAGCCAGTTCATCATTAGTGAAAATCCTGAGCTTTGTCTTCTAGTATATCTCAGTTTTCAGTAGCGTACACTACTACTGCGTCATCGGCAAATCCAATTGTTCCACCACTGGTTTTTAAC
>WOGP01006436.1:0-12388 GCA_015342065.1 Leptinotarsa undecemlineata | reverse complement strand
TCTACTACTCCATCTTGATACAAAAAAAAGATGGAGTAGTAGAAAGCCAAAAACTTTCTTTCCCAAAAATTAATCACTCCTAAAAAATATAACCCCTTCAATACAAATGTATAATAATGTTATATATTCGATTGTTTCAAGTATTTTTGTTGTGCTTTTGTTATATACAAAATAATTCGATTTCACTATTTCATGACAACTTTAGCCCAGAGTTGGCCCAGTCACCATCTTGGGCCAAAGCTACCCCAAGACTCATATTTTCGAAATAATGCTTGAGTAGTATTTTATAAGCAGTTTGTTAAACAAAACCACTTAAAATGTTTTTATTACTATCGTAAGCACTAATTTTTAGATTTTGTTGCCGAGAAATCGAATAAAACCTCTTAGAATAAGAAATTACGCCAATTACAAACCAGAAGTGTTAGAGGAGTGTTTAGAGGCTATTAGGTCTTAACCCAAAGAGCTGCAGAAAAAAGATATAATATACCTAGATCTACGATAAAAACAAACTTAAAGGGACTCATAAAAAAATTTAGGACGTGCAAGAATCTTTAGTGATGAAGAGGAGCATGTTTTTAAATAACATTTAATAAAACTGTCAGACTATGGGTTCCCTGTAATTGAAATGGATTTTCGTTATGCAGTCAAAAGCTATTTGGACAAAAAAGGTGTCCACATTTGTCATTTCAAAAACAATCCCCCTGGCAATGAATGGACAAAAACATTCTTAAAAAGACATGAGAATCTGACTCGTAGGATAAGTTCCAATTTCAAAAAGGTCATAACCGAAGTAGATGCTTCACTTATCGAAAGTTACATTGACAACCTCAAAGAAGAGGTTAAAGATGTTCCCCCAAATAATATATTCAACTACGATGAGACGAACCCTACTGACGACCCGGGGAACAAAACGGTTATCTGTAAGAGAGGAGCAAGATATGTGGAGAACATTTGAAATTTCAGTAGAAGTGCAACATCAATAATGATGGCTAGAAATGCTGCAGGCGACCTCTTGCCCCCATATGTTCTCTATAGGGCTGAGCACTTGTGGTCCACATGGACTGAGAATGGTCTTGTAGTCACTCGATATAACCGCTCTAAGAGTGGGTGGTTTGATGCAGTATACTTCGAAGATTGGTTTCAGTCAACATTGTTACAGAGTGTTAAAAATCTAGATGTTCCTAAAGTTATCATTGGAGATAACTTATCTTCTCACATCAGTTTACACGTGCTTAAGCTTTGTCAAGAGAATAATATAAGCTTCGTTTGCCTCCCTCCAAATTGAACACATCTAACGCAATCATTAGACGTTGCTTTCTTTGGACCAATGAAAAGATCGTGACGTGACATTTTCCGCAAGTAGAAAGAGTCAGATTCAGGATCCAAATTTGCAACGATCCCTAAAAATTCATTTCCACGATTGCTAAAAAAACTAATGGCAAGTCTGGAAGAAAAGCGAAGAGAAAATTTGACGGCTGGATTTGCCAAATGTGGAATTCATCCTTTGAAAAAGCAAAGACTGCTAGACAGTCTTCCAGAAAACTAGCCCGTGGATAAAGAGTCTATAGGAGAAGCTTTTATGGAACAATTGGAGAAGAGCTGAGTTTTTAACTGAAGATGGCCCCAGAAGAAGGAAGAGTATCGCAAGAGTATCGCATTTGACGAGGTTGAAGCAGCCATCTCAGAAGCAGTCAACAAACCTTCTACCAGTGCGTCAAAGAAAACACAAAAAGTTTCCAAGAAGGAAAACAAAAAAAAGCAAAACTCATCTTCAGATGAAGATGATGTTGAGATTGATGTAGAGTCTGATGGCCAAAGCGAAACATTTTCCAATCTGGAAGAAATATCACAGGAAGTAGCAGGCATACCTGTTCACAATACTAATGATGAAGAAACACCAGTTGAGTTGAAGACTTTGCTATTGATAACATTGTAGTTGTTACATATAATGGACAGAAATACCCTGGCAAAATTGTCAGCTTATCTGAAGAAGGAAGGACCTATAGATGAATGTATGGAAAAACGACTCAAGTTATGGCGCTGGCCAGAAAAACAAGATTGCCTGACTTACGACTGGGTGGATGTTTGTCAGAAGATCAATCCTCCAAAAAAAGTTTCAAAGAGGAACCAGTTCCATGTGCCAGGACTGGGTAACTAGTATGTATGATGTAAACTGATTTCTCTCTTTATACAATAACATTTTTTTTCACTAAAATAAAGTCCGTGTCATTTATTCCCATTTCTCATCATTTCATGGTAATTTTATCTTGTCTAACTTTAGCATAACCAATACTAAATATAGGTTTTATATGGTTTAAAAGTACTGGACAAAGTTTCCCCAATTCAAGGCAACTTTGGCCGAAACATTTCAAAAATTCAGTATAATATTGTAAAATGATTGAGAGGTCTCAATATGGTTTCAATTTATTGATATAAAGTTTGCTTACACAGTAAGATACATAGAAAATAAATATAATCAATGTAAAAAGATATGGAGCTGATGAAATCATAACAAATCTTTAGATTTGGGTCAATCTCACCCCAGCTGACGGTGCCTAGTTAGATATAAAGGAATAATTCATCCACTTCGTCTCTCAAAGACGCGAACTTGGTTGATGAAACGCGCATCGAGAAGAGTATTGCAGTTCCGGTGTTTCGGAGCAGTGCTTGTGAATTTGTGAAAAAACTTCCTTGGGATAAATTAGAGTGAGTTTTGAATATATTTTTCATTGAAATTATAAAATTATAACATAGTTTGTTTTTATTCTTTCAAAAAAAAAAACAATTCTCAATGGAACGAGAAACCCAAGAGACTCTAGCCCTCTTGCTTGTTATTGTGAGCAAGTTGCAACTTTGACCACAAAGTGTACAGGAAACCAACAAACACCGATAGGTACCTAAATAAAAACTCTAACCATAATCTACAACAATTAAGAAGGGCAATTAAAACGTTGGTTGAGAGAGCGTGACATATTTGTGAATCCAAGAGTCTTCCTGACGAACTAAATCACCTAAAAAATGCCTTCAAAGGGAATGGATACAGCGAAAGATTATTCGAGGCAGGATAAAGAACACCAAAGTCATCCCAGCTAAGCTAGTCAAGGGAAAAGCTTCCGTTCCCTATCTTTAAAATGTTACAGACCGGTTTGAGATATTCTTAGAGAAATAAGACGTGAAACCAATATTTAGGCCAACAAAAACCATCAGCGAAAGTCTAAGGTCAGCTAAGGACCCCAGAGAACCTTCAGCAACACGGGCTTTACCGGATTTCTTGGAGCTGCGGGTCGGTCTACATTGGAACCACGAAAAGAAGTATTATGTATTCATTACGTGTATAAAAAGTTACGCATCTGATCTAAAGTTTCGATTACATCAAAATAACTGTTGTTAAAATATAGGAACTCAAAACCACAAAACAATATCAGCTTTGATTTCAATTAAGTCAGTATATTATTTCCTGTATTCAATTAAAATATTGATTGTTGGTTTCTGTTTTAATTACGAGCTTTCGAAAATTCGTTTCCCAAGTTAATCAAATCGACCCGATTTACGTTTTACTTGCTTCGAAACATGAATTTAGCAATATCCGACATCGTCGGACATCCAACTTCGATAACATCCTGTAGAATTTCCTTGGCAGCGACCGTGCACGCTGAGCTCGCACAAAATATTGCAGAAGATGTTGGCGATATCTACGATGGATCACAGATTGTTATCCTATTGTAAGGAGGTAGGATACCATGAAAGCCGGAGGAAGAATGTAGCAATTCCGCCAACTTGATTTCATCATGTCCTTGTCGACAACTTGCGTTTGGCTTCTGCTAGAAGGCACGAGTGAATTGGCCTTATTGTAGGATGGAGGTCTGTGCATTTTGAGCTCAGCCACATATGTTGGATTAAGTTGTTTCTGGAAAAACAATTGTTTTTAATGTGTACATCCATCAATTCGGTGTAAAAAATACCTAGTTTCATAGGGAAAGATTGTATGGCCATCAGAGCAAAACCACTATGTCTGTGCTGTTTTGAAATGTGGTGACTCAGCTGAAATATAAAATCATAGACCAACTGCTATGTAATGCAACTTTGGAAGGTTGATATTATTTTCCACCTAACCAACATGGCTTTGGACTTTGGTATTCAACGAAATCAATATGAGTTCAGTCAACTTTTAACCAAGTTACATATAACATCATTGGAAGATAGGAAAATTTCTATGAACTTGAGTTTCCTCTTCAAATTTATGAATAGTGAAATAAACTGTCCAGTACTACTTCAATACCAATTATGCTTTGACCAGTCCGATTCCTCGTATTTTGAAGATGGGAAATCAATATCATGATAACTTAGATCTGTTTAATGTATCACTTCAGGTCTTTAAAAATCAATTGAAAAGGCCATAGCGTTTTCGAAGCTATTCTTTACATTACCGTTTTCCAAGTACCAGACTTGCTACACCTTTTTTCAGAATTGCTTAATCTTTTAGTACTCTAGTCACTAGACATAGGGATTTATTATTATTTTGTATTTCACACTTTGCTAAATGTTTTGTAAAATTGTAAATTGTAATGTAGACATCAGACATGAACATTCAAAAATACTTTGTAGTTCCCAACACTTTGTTTAATATGTTTTTGTAAATTGGCTTTCCCGTTGAATGAATAAATAAAAAAATTCAAATGCTTTCTGACATTCAGAAAGCACTTGAAACAATTCCAATTTGTTCCTCATATTCATGAATGATCTATTTCTTGTACTGATTTAACTTAATTAACAAAAAGAACAATTTTTTCAGGCCAGTATCGACTGACCTACACTGTAGGTTATTGAACTGACACCTATCAGAACAACTATTCCCCTGACTAATACCTCAAAGGGTGTTGGGTTGTATCCAACAAGTGTCACTGCAGGAATCTTCACAGAAGTATTTCCTGCATTTGCTGTTGGCGATTCAACTATTTGTATTTGTGAAATTTATTACTGACGTTTCGCTAGCATGAGCGGCTAGCTTCTTCAGAGGTCCATACATCTTCAGTTCATCTCCGATTACTGGGAATTACATACCTGGATTAAGTGAATTGTCAATTACATTCGCTGACCCTTTTCTACCTGCCGTCATGATGTTTGTTATTCTTGAACTTCTTAAAATCGATTTCCATATACGGTTGAGTTATGCTTCTTCTTTTCTATTGAAATTTTCTATATGTTTGTGAATCTCTATCGCCTTCCTTACCAGTTAGATTTGTTATCCCTGGTTGGGGGCAAAGAGTTTCGTGTTGTCAAACAGAATCCTGTAGTTTCCTTCACTGAATGCGTGTTCCGTCAAAGCCGATTTTTCCGTTCAGCAGCCTAGTTTGCAGTTTTTTCTATTCTCCTCCAGTCTTGTTCTCATGGATCTTCTGGTGGTTCCGATGTATACCTTCCAACAAGTGCAGGGTATGCGATATACCCCTACTGCTGATGGTGGGTTTCTTTTCTCTTCAGCCGACCTGAGGCTTTGTTCTATCTTCTTGGTGGGGTTAAAAACCAGTTCAATGTTGTGTTTTCACAAGAGAGTTTTCCAATTCTGAATTTGACTTTACGGATATATGGTAGATACGCACCTGCAACCATCTGAGCCTCCACCCCGTTTTAAAACGTGGAATTCTTCAGTTTCATGGCCTTGTTGATCTCGGGTACATTGTATCCATTCTATCTCAATGCCACTTGAATATGTTCTAGTTCTTCCTCTAGATGCTCTGGTTCACATATTCTTCGAGCCCGTTCAGTAAGAGTAGAGATGACTCCTCTCTTTTGACTAGGAAGGTGGTTTGATAGTGTATGTAGTTACCTACCCCTGTATACTTTGTGGGTTAGTCTAGCACCACATCTTTTGATGGGTACATCTAGGAATGCTATCCGCTGCTCCTGTTTAGTCTGCATAGTGAACTTGATGCTGGGGTGTTGAGCTTTCAAGTAGTCTAGGAAAAGATTTAGAGCGCCCCTTCCATGTTTCCAGATGACAAAGTGTCATCCAC
This sequence comes from Leptinotarsa undecemlineata, assembly GCA_015342065.1. Taxonomy (NCBI): domain Eukaryota; kingdom Metazoa; phylum Arthropoda; class Insecta; order Coleoptera; family Chrysomelidae; genus Leptinotarsa; species Leptinotarsa undecemlineata. The sequence continues at coordinate 6,374 of WOGP01006436.1, read as the reverse complement.
GTAACGTAGCGACAAGTTCGGTTACAATTCAAATCGGTTCATGAAGAAGTTGCCTATCACTGGACCCAACTAACCCAATAACACAACGTTTTCGAAAGTGAAAATAAAGGAAATTTATTAGTTGTCGGTTGTGAAGTCGGTCTTTTTGAGTTCAATTGTTGTGAAATACAAAGTGGATGTGATATTCTCTGAGATTCACCTTCTAAAAATCAACCTAAGATTGAGTAACAAGGTGTAACTTTCGAAGATTAGGTTATGTTAGGTTAGTTCTGAAGTGAGTGGGTTTATTCGACATTCCAATGTAACCCGCAAGGGTTTATTGTGGCTCACACCTATTCACACTCGACCAAATGAACCCAGCTTCATAACGAAGCCGATTAGTTTGTATGGTGAGTGGTTTTTCAGGTCAGATGGTAAGAGAACGGATCTGCCGAACTCTAAAAACCTGATTTGGTCCTCAGCGGGACAGCCACAAAGTATATGCTTTGCTGTTTCATCATTTTCCAAACAGAGGTGGCACACACTGTCTTCAGAGAGTGCGAGTCTCTGCATATGATGATTCAAATGACAGTGACCTGTAAGGTCTGCTAGACATCGTAGTTCATCCCTGTACTCCAACAACTGTTTGGTAACAAGCTTCGAAGGGCGAATAAACGCTTTGGAATGAACCAATCCTGGAAGATTCTGCAAGAAGTCCATAGATCTTCTTACCATCCAGATGTTCAATTTTTTTTTGGCAAAGCCTAAAGCGATGCCAATGACAGGTTCTGGTCGGATGAAGCTGCTTGCAGCACTCTTCTTTGCAAGGAAGACAGCGGCCTCATTGTCTTACAGGTCAGTATAGCCAGGGATCCAGACCAGAGACAATCTGTTAAGTCTTCCCATCGAGGAGAGTCGTTTTTGGCAATTTGCTACCAATCTGGACGTTGCTAGGTTGAAATACACTCGCAAAAACACCTGTACTAGAACCGGAAGGTGTTTTTGATCCATCTCTTCGGGAACAGTAAGGCAATTAGTAGTTGACAATTGGAGGCATAAAGTTAAAGGTCATTTCCAGAATGCTGTGACTTTCAGTGTCAACCAGCAGTCTGTTGCACTCTACATTCAATTGATTTGTGCAATTGGCAATGTGCACAAGTCTGTATGCAGTCCATCTAACCGCTTTCTCCAGAAAAATCTGAAGAACAGGTAGATCTAGAAGGGTCTCCATGGCCGCTGACGCTGTGGTACTGATGGCACCACTGATAACCAGAAAAGCCTGTCTGTAAGCCAGAGAGCTTCGCCTGGGCCGTTTTCTGTAATCTATTAGAAACACAGAACAATACTCTCTCTATCTCTCTCTCGACGTGCGTTTCGCTTACCAAGTAAACATCATCAGGAGGTGACTAGTACTAATTTATATCTATATTGCTGAATCATCCTTTTTCTGTTTAAAATCGGGTTTTCCGTTAACCAGCTGTCGCACCCCTACGAAGGACAACCCTCAGAAGTTGAAACTTGTGCGACCTAAGGATTAACGAGGTTTCATCTGTTAACGTGTGGTTTCTATCATTACCCCCTATAATTGGAGTAAATGAAACGAAGCCTAGCATTTTGCTATTGTTCCTAAATTCAATTGCTACCTAATATTCAGCTGTTTTTTGGTTAACATAATATTCCTCTAGAAACAGTATTTTTGTTCTGGCAAGAGATTATTATTACTGATCTTTGTTTGAATAAGAGTCAGACTGTTTGTTCATTGGTAAACGGATCTGTCTGTATTTGACGATGATTTTTCGAAGATAAACGTTATTGCGGTTGTTCCCATTCATGGAAAATTGTAAAAAATCGATTCGGCAAATATTTGAGTTCAATATATCCTGCGCAATGATGCTCGTACATCCTGTTTTTTTCGTGATCGCCAAACGAAAAAAGTGAAGACTTTGACCTTTCCGAGAGGCTCGCCATCTAATTTTAAATAAACGATGATGTAAGTTTACGCAAAAGTCGGCGATTAATTCATGTATTACTTTCGTAGTTCATCGTTGCTCAGGGGCATGTTTACAGTTCCTCAAGTGAATATTATTACATAAATTCAATCAGTTCAAATGTTTTTGTAATTATTGGGACGAATTGAAGTAGAAATAAACATTTATTTTTATGCAGTGTGCTAAAAATCCAAAATATATTTGTTATTAGTCTATAATGCATTTTATTTTTAAGGAAATTTCCATTAGGTGTAAACCTAAGAAAATCTTATAGCTTTCTAGATTTTGCCTCAGTTTACCATCACAACAACAGTGTTTTTTCCGAGACATTTTTCTTCATTTCGAATGAGAGTCTCCATTTAGTTTCGATCTGCAAAAGTTAATTGATGTGTTTCCACCTCTCAAATGGTTTCCACTCTTTTTTTTTTGGTTAATTATTCTTGAAGCTTTGATCTTGGAAAGCAACTGTGAATGTAACATTTACAACCACATGTCGACCTTCTGGCCAGTACTCTTATCTGCTCTACACATTATTTTGAGACAGACCAACCTCATTAGTTTATAAGGAGTGATTTTTCAAGAGGTATAGGATTTGATTTTCAAAACAACACAGAAAATTTAAAAAAATTTATGAAATCTTTATTGGAATCGATAGAACGATCAACTTAATTCAATGCTTGAAGATGATTTCATGCAAATGTTGTCTAAATTTGGCACACTCTCTCTCTCTCTCTCTAACATATCGACCGGTATTTCACATATAAATGCTTCAATATTGGCTTCCACAGCGGCAGTCGTTGCTGGTTTATCTCTGAAGACATGAGCCTTAACATGACCCCACAAGAAATAATCCAAAGGCGTTAAATCACAGGCGGATCTTAATTGGGCCCTTGTTTCGCGTGCCGTGTGGCTTGTGGCAACGTCTTGTTGAAACCACGTATCAGGCATGTCCAATTCTCCCATTTTGGGCAAAAAAAGTCGTCAATCATCACATGGTAGCGCTTGCCATTCACAGTAACGTTCCGGCCATTGTCGTCTTTGATGAAGTACGGCCCGATAATGCCACCGACCCATAATCCACACCAAACAGTGACTTTTCGGGATGCATCGGTAGCTCTTGCAATGCTTGTGGATGGTCTTCACTCTAGATACGGCAATTTTGCTTGTTAACGTATCCATTCAACCAGAAATGAGCCTTGTCGCTGAATAAAATTTTACGATAAAAATGTGGATCTTCCTCCAACTTTTCCAGCGCCCATTCACCAAATGTTAGACGTTGTGGGAGATCGTGTGGCTTCAATACTTCACCAGCTGTATCTTATAAGGTTTTACACCCAAATCGTTTCGCAAAATTTTCCATGTAGTGGAGTAACAGAAGCCCAATTGCTGCGAACGGCGGCGAATCGACATTTCACGATCATCACGAACACTGGCGGATATCGCCGCAATATTTCCTTTGGTCCTCACTCTACGTATGCGTGTTGGTAGTTTAATGTCCAATAATGTAAACTGGGTTCGAAATTTAGTCACAAACTTGCGAATAGCTCCTTCAGTAGGCGGACGAAACTGCCCATAAATTGGAAGAAGTGCATTTTCTTCACCGAGCATGAATTTTGATAATAAAATTCAATAATTTGCAAGCGTTGTTCATTCGTAAGTTGATTCATGGTTATAACTATACTGATAGACTAAACTGAACAAGCTTTACAATGACACAAAACATTATTCACGCGTGATCTGTGAAAAGATACCAGCAAAAAATCACTCATTACCTAAGAAATAGTACAATACGTATCTTAACTCTTTTGACATTTGTCGAAGAAGTTGTGTAATAAAATTCAGCAATCAGCAAAAGAATAACTGCATATATATTTGAATTTCGTTTACTTCTGAAGACGTAAAGATAATTATTGTATAATTTCATAGCTTTCTTTTGATAGGCAAAATCATTGAATACGATAAGTTACTGATAAATAGAACAGTTTTCTTTATGAAAAATGCTTTGATTTTACGCAGCAACTTATCGGGGTAAACTAAAAAGGTTACCCTTCCGTGTTAGGAATCACACGTTAAAAGGTAAGACCTCGTTAGTCCTTAGCTCGCACAAGTTTCCCAACTTCTGAGAGTTGTCGTTCATATGGAGGCGACAGCTGATTAACGGAAAAACGGATTTTAAACAGACAGACAGATTTTTTCTACACCTGTATAAAGTTCTCGATAATAATTTTCATATTTTTCTGATTATGGAAGGTGAAAATACCCAATAAAGGTCGATAAAAAAGAATGACAACAGTTCTCCAAATGACCCTGATATTTTTTGATAGTAAACCTAGAAGTCATTTCATTTAAGCACCTGCCGAGTCAGATAAGAAAAATTCTAACACCTGTTTCATATGTTAACGACCTATTAGAAATTTTCTTTGTGAGGAATCGTATATTCACCATTAGAATCCACTGAATTAATCATTAATTTTCAAACATTTTATACGAATATTAGTGAAATAAAATCGACGTTACATTCATACTGACATGAATATTTTGGAAATAATACCATAGTATAGATATATCAGTGGATCAATGTGCAAAACTTGATCACTGAATGATAATTACACACTTCACATTTGAGCCATCAAATCCCACTTCAGCCCCTTGTCATTTAAAAACAAATTTTCATTGCTCTTCAACCTCTCGTCCGTTTACCAACAGAAACTATTTGATTAATTCAATTATCATTTCCTTTTAAGCATTAATGCTATAGTAGAAACGATTATTCATGGAACATCGGCAAAAAAAATAAATAAAGAGTACTTAAATCTGACAACATTGTCGGCCATCTTACCACTTCATTGATCCCCTAATCAATTTATTATTATTATTATCAATACTGGATCGTGTTTCACCATCTTCCCTTGGGCTTGTAGTGTTCCAGACGCCTATTAATTGTATTGAAAGCTTCGCAGTTGAGAGAACAAGTTTTATCGGTTCAGATGATATTTGTAGCACAATATTGATAACAAGCATAATTTTCTCTCTTTTTATCGCAAATGAATCCGAAACCATTTCAAGTTTTGCAGGTGTGCCGATTAAATACGATCAGTTCTTATCTAAAATATCGACAGATACATTTTACTGGATTGATATAATATGCCACTGGCCCTAAGATATTTCGGACATATTTCTTAGTATCTCCAAGTTTTCATCTCTACTAACATCTTGCCTCCGTATTTTTGCTTTCGATTATCAAATACTAAATATTGCCTCCTACGTTTTCACAAACGACCATCCGATGATGCATGGAAATGTGGTAACACGATATTCCTAAAATTTGCCTTTTATTAAACCCATTGCATCAGCAATTGACTGCGTGCTTATAGTCCGGGAGATGGTGGAAGATTTTGGTAAGTCATTTCTTATAGTATGGCGCTTTCAAGGAGGGTTTATATACATAATAAGGAAATGATTAATTGAAATTGCTGGAAAATCCGGGGGTATCACAAAATTTCTTTCACCCAATTTCTTCAATTTATCGGTATTTTAAAAAACAAAATGCAGCGTTCGCTTTGTTCCATACTACCTCGGTGGGTGTTTAGGCCGGTCATACTTTTGAAAATATATTTTTTTATTATTTTTTCAAATTTATTTCTCACTAGCTGATTTTATTTCAAACAATTGGTTTTTATTAATGTGGTACGAAAATCACCATGCCATACCATTGCGGCGGTCCAAAGTACCCACCATACCCCCTCAGTATGGCATCAATTTCTTTTTGAAAGTTGGACGTGTTGGGAACGTGAACACTAAATTTTAAACTTTTATGTAGTGATATTCTTGTTTAATGAAATAAAATGTTATGTCGTATAAAATTTTTTCATTAATTCTATATTCGCTTACTGTGACTACCTTTCTTCCTTAACGTTTATCTCAGTATAATTTTTGAGATTTTTAGTGAAAATATTCTGTATAATTGTGACGTTTTTGTTATATGGCCCCACGGCTCCGAAACTCCATAATTTCTTTTATCATCTCTACGACCTCCACCCAAATATAAAATTCACAATGGAAATTGAAACCAATAACTCCCTTACATTCCTAGATGTCCTCATCACAAAATCCATTAACTCTTTCACCCACACGGTCTACAGGAACCCAACACATACAAACAGATACCTCAACGCAAACTCCCACCACCATCCAGCACAAACCAACTTCGTCTTGAATTCTCTCATCCATAGATCTATCAACCTCGCAGACCACCACAATAAACTACAAGAGCTAGCCCAACTCAAATCAAATTTCCTTCAAATTTCCCCATTGATTCCAGTGGCGCATTTGCTTTTTCAGCTGCAGGAAAACCCGGAAAAACCTGCAGCACCACATCATCTGAAGATCTTGATCTGCCAATGTCCT
>WOGP01006435.1:0-12388 GCA_015342065.1 Leptinotarsa undecemlineata | reverse complement strand
TACACTTCGACTTATTAATGAAAGAAAATTGGATGTAACTGGTATATCTCTCAGCAAATTCAAAAACAATCTCTTAACTGCATGGTAGTATTATGATTTGTATTTTATAATAACATAAGTTAATGTAATGTAGTATATTACTTAATTATATAATTGTTAATTTTATTCTCAAATGGGGGTGATCCCGTAAAATAAATAAATAAATTAAAATTCAAAAGTTCCGCTGTTACTTTTGTTGGTGAAGTTGAAAACCAATAAGGTAGAAGTAAAAACTGCAACCTCTGGCGTAGAATAAATACAAAAACAAGTTATTTTCATGATCACTAGAAATGCTTTACTCTTCTCGACGCGCTTTTCACCAAACCAGTTGGCGTTTTCGGGGTACCCTTTCACTTTCCAAAACACATCAATATTTTTGAATAGAAATTTTCTCGTATGGGTTCTCGCAAATTTCAACAGAGTGCAATACACTTCGCAATTTTTCAACAGGGTTATTTATGAAAAAAATACAATGATCTGTTTGGAATGACACTTTTATCACTGTTCATAGTTCTCATGATGCACTTGTCTATTTTCAGGCCTCCGCGAGCATCCAAATATACAGTGTCATGAACCGATCTCTAAAATTTCAGACACTTTTCATTCATTCATCAGATATGAACTGCGTGTTCTTTGAAACGAAATTCAATAGGTCGCTCAGTCTGACCGATATATGTTTTTTCACAGTCATCAGTTTTTTTCATACATTTCATTCTCCAAACTCTTGTCTTTGGGGTAACCACTTGGTGAAGTGGGAAAGATGTTTTGAAATCTACTTTATATTTTTTGGAAATACGATGTATCGTGGTCCATCTGGATGAACAATAAATTTTGAATTCAGTCAGGCAAATATCTGAAAGTACTGGATGGCTGGAAAAACGCATGGACAGATGGATGGATGGATGGACGGATGGATGGACGAACGGATGGACGGATGGATAGACGGATGGACGGATGGATGAAAGAATAGCACTCAGGGGCGACTTTATTTATTCCTGTGGTGAATTTGCTTTTTCAGATGCAGGAAAACTCAGAAAAACCTGCAGCACCACATCATCTGAAAATCTTGATCTCCTGATTCGAACTTTCTTCGAAATATTGATTTCCTTGATCAACTCATCTCTTCTCAACAAAATCGTCTGGCATTTTCGTACTTCCAATTCATTTTTGATCCACTATTCTATAATTGATTGGGCGAACACGCTGCGGATTCTGCAAGAAGAGTATTTTCAGAAACACAAGAATTATGTGATAACACAGAATCACGAATAATTTGAGCAGGATTCACTATAAAATCACTATGACACTTTTACACTGGTTCAGTATACTACACTTCAAACATAAATCAACAAATCAGTTCTTGATAATGTAAAATCTAGTCAATCTATCAAAATTAACACCCTCTACATTGAAAACCAATGTCACAGCTATACATTAAACAATATTGACGTGTTCCTGTTGGTTTTCCGGGTATGCGAAACATGAAAGAGAGGGAGTGGGAAGATACTTCCGGATACAACAGGATATGGGATCGAGTGAAGTGATGTGACCAAACAAAGGTTGCCTAGAGGTAAACGCCAGCCAGTGGCGAATCAATCTGAAATATACATATATGAATGAAAATCAGTTTTTGAATTAATATAAGCGAGTTTGATATTATATTTAAAAAAAGTTGGAAGTGCGTTAGGACTTCATAACTTTTCTACTAATAATTTATTGAAATTAGAACTAGTTGAATGTGTTCATCAAGAGAAAACTCATTTTCTGAAGAAAACACAATACAAGTCCCGATAACTAAACTTCATTCTTGTCTCTGACTGCAATAGCTGCAACAACCCCCAATCAACAACCTACTTTTCACCTTAGTCAGAGTATGTACTTATTGTGACAGTGATATCATCATTCACATAATGTAGAGAAGATTTCTTGAGTAAATTCAAGTTCGAACTATGTTATAACTTGATGATGACTGTTGTATATTTTAAGATAAATTGAATAACCCAGGCAAGAATTGGTGAATAAGAACTATGTGGAATAAGATAAACAGACACAATCCATAGCAAATCGATATCAGGTAATATGTTGCTGTTAAGTTTCTCATTATAACGACATCAAATAAAACCTATAGCTGAGAAGCTCTAGCTTTTTTGACACAACAAATTTCATAAATCGTTTTCTAAAGTTGAAGTATAATTGGAAACTAGGCTGAATTATATATCTTTGAATGATACCGTTTTCGATACTTCCTTTTTTTTTGTTTAGATAGTCAGTTACTTCGTCAGTTACTGACGAAGTAAAGAAAATTATGTTAAAGGAAGGTGGGTGAAACTGAAACAATGACGTCAAAGTTGATAATAAAATAAATGCATTTATGTCATCTTCCTCAAATGCACCATGGAAAAAAGGACCATTATCAGTTACGTCAATATTTACATGATATATATTTTCTTCGAAAAGTTATGATCTACGGATCATTAGACTGAAAGCCCTGACAAAATTTTTGAAAATTCACACGATACCTTTCAAAAATGCATCAGTTCCTCATGTATATTATGCATCAGCTGTAGGAGTAAAGAAATCTTCAGTCGGTGAAACGATGATTACATTTATTTTCAAACAATTCCGAATTGATCATTATTGTTAAAAAGTCACCTGCTCACTCAGAATTATTCTTATGTAACAACTATTTTCTTTAACATCTATCTGTTCTCCTGGAATTACATTTATTAACTTATTCCGTTCTGTATTTACAGTTTTATGAACTACATAGAATAAAAGCAATTTACCAGTTTAATTGAAGAAGCTACCATCTAAAGAGTTGTGTTCATATTGTAAAAATTGTTCATTGATTCCCATGTTGTCATACGCTAGAAAGCAAATAATTTTCTCGAATACTGTTATTACTAAAAGTTCCAAACAGTGCATCGCAAGAACATTTTTTTAGAAGTCTGCGTACAGCCAGTAGTCACAGATATGGACTGCGAGCGAGCAATTAGAAGCATCTTTCATGCAATTTTGTCATAGTCTTCATTAATTCGTGACACTGGGCATAATCTTGATGAAGCAGCACTTTCTTTATCTTTCCAGCCAATTGCTGTGCTTTCGGGCTCTTTAGACGAGGTTCACCGGTTTGTTATATAATAATAATAATAAAAATAAAGATGTTGTCGCTGCATTTCAAAGTATATCGTTATCAGCGAGAAATAATACACGAAAAACGGAAATTTTTGCTGCTGACATTAAAAACACTCTTCTTGAACTTCTGTAAAAGGCATCTTGCTACGCCATAGCATTTGATGAATCATGTGATATTCTTGATGTTGAACAAATGTCTTTTGACGTTAGATTTCTTGATATTGAGTGTCAGATTTTTAGGAAAGAGTTGCTAGCAATATGGCCGTTGGAAGGTTACACTCGAAGAGATGATTTATTCAAGGTCAATAATGAATTTATCACTAAATCTAATATCAGCCAAGATATAATGGTGTCGTTTTCAACTTATGGGGCCCCAGCAATTATTGGAAAAGAAAAAGGTGTAGGTAAAGAGAATCATGGATAAAAACTCAAGTCTATCAGTGCGTATCAGTGCATAATTTACCAGGCAGTCCTTTGTAGAAAACTTAGTGCAACACTGAAGTGATGAAGAGCTTATTCAAGTTGATAAATTTTATGAGATCTCATCCTGCTCTTCAGCACCGACATTTCAACGAGTTTCTTTCTGTCAGCGTATTCTGACTTAACTGTAACATGGCAAAATGTTCGTTGGCTAAGTAAAGGTCAATTTATTGGAAGTTTCTGGCTGATAAAAGAAGAAATAAACTTCTTCTTGCAAAACTTAGATACAGAGGGAGCCAGAAAGCACAAACAAGCGATATATGCTGGTCGATACTTTTTTAAAAGACATTTTGAAATATTCAAATGCGCTCAACACAGAATAACGATGAAATGGAAAATGGATATGTGATCTAATACAAAACGTGTCTGCTTTTCGTCGGAAGTTGGATATCTTTGAAAAATATATTACAAGACAAGTATTTATTCATATTCCGACAATTCTTCAATATCAAAAGAACTCTGAAAAAGATATTGCAGTGTTTGTATATAATATCCACTGTTGATGGCTTTTTCCTTCTCAAGATAGTCGAGGGATATTACACCACGCACATCCCAAAATACCTAGTCCATAAACTTTCCAGCCGATTGCTGTGGTTTCTGGCGCTTTGGACGAGGTTCACCGATTTTTATATAATAATAATTTATTGCACAAAATAAATCATCACAACTTAGAAGTATCCTAAGCTAACCTAAATAATGTACAATAAAGTGGGGAAACCTGAAAGGAATAAAATTCTTGTATACCTTGAAAAGATGCAGGGTATGTAGTAAGTATAAACAGTAGATATGATAGATAAGAATTATTACAAATGCATTATTCCAAATTCATAAAATACATTTGAAAAATACATTGAGAATGCAACTGTGAAAATACAGTTGAGTTGAAAATGAAAAATATAAATAGTGTTCTTTACTCTTGAATTTACTCTTGACCAAAGTTTTATATCATGCAGGGGTTTTCGATTTATACGAGTAGATGTATATCAACCCTCGAGATCGAAGTTATTTTTGAATTGTTTGTATTTATAAATTTCTGAGATTTATTGCGGAAGGCCCCCGTAGTTTCGGGCTAAAAAATTTAAGATTCTTCTGCACGATATACTTTAAAGCTGGAGGAGGCAAGTGAGTATTGTGTTTATGTGTGGTGTTATAATGGTGTTTATTAGTTATCAGAATGGATTCAGTTTTATGCTGTTCAATCAAATTGAAAAAATAGCTGTCTCGGATCTAAGGTGTATAGAAGGTCTGAAATATCGGATTGTTTAACAGAATAAAATTTCGATAATTTTTTCTGTACTATCACTAGATTACACTAGTTTACAGCCAATTTACGACTGTAATGCTGAGGGCAGTTCTTTGCTAATGTTTGATCCCTAAATGGGAAAAAGATAGTGAAAATTTTCTAATTATCTTGAACACGTGATGTAAAGCTCAAGGAAGGTATATTTGTTGGATCACAAGTTAGAAAACTACTAAGTGATCAATAGTTTGAAAAAAAAAAATAAGTAATGTTGAATTAGCTGCGTGGAGTTTTTTCGAAAAATTTGTTTTGGAGTTTATAGGGAACAAAAAGTTAGAAAATTACAAAATACTTGTAGAACAACTACTTCAAAACTACTGCAGAAAGGGATTTCGCGTGTCTCAAAATCCATTTCTTGCACTCCCAGGGGAAAGGTGCCACGAAGAACACTGACAATGGAGCAACATTACCAAGGCTGGTGATGTTGGTATTGGTATTGTTGGTTCCTAAGAGGGGAAAACGATGAAACATATAAACGTAAGTCAACGTTTGCAAAAAGGTTATGCACAAAAAACTTCATGTCTATTGTGAATGAAGTCTGTTGTCCTCAAAATATATTGTTTTTTTCTTGTTTTGATATTATATTTCCCTATAATTTGTGAAAATTTTTGTATGAAATAAAAATAACTATAACTGAAAATCTTCACGTGATGAAAAATATTTGATAATGAAGTCATGATGCTCTAAACTCTCATGTATAGCCATTATAATATTAGTCGAAATTTTTATGCAAAATGCTTATTCCACTTGAGGTGACTGTCAATCTGTCAACTGAAATTTCAAGAACAGTGAAGGACAGCAAAATAGATTCATTATTGGTTAGTAGAAGACAAAGTTTTGCTCGGGTTCATGGACAGCAATCGATTCTAAAATTATGATTTGATTTCATACAGATCTATTATTATGTTCAAACATGATCAAGAACTGCTAAGAAGCATCAAGAAGGATGTAAATTCTGCTGTTATCCAAGCCGAAACTCAATATGTCCTCAATCATTACATTGATTTACCTGAAGACAATGCTGGTCTTCCCAGTACCAGCGAAACAAAGCAAGAGAGCTGGCAGATGGTTCGACCTAAAAAAATCAGATCAGGAAAAAATCTACTTATTGGTGAAAACCCTGACAAAATTAAAGGTGTCCCAAATTTCATCTATTTGTGTGTAGAGTGGATCCAAACACATCAGCAGAGGAACTGTCAGGACAGTTCTTCCCGAAGTTACTTGTGAGTTGCTAAAATGAAAATCTCCCACAGTATACTTACTCATCATTTAAGGTTGGTCTGTATGAAAAAAAATTTGAGGCTGCCATGAATCCAGAATTATGGCCAATAGGTGCATATATAATCCATTTTTTACACTTTCGTCACAAACCAATTGTACAGCTTTAGTTCAAACTTTGTATAAACCAAATTTATTATTGTTAAATGTAAACAAAACACCATAAGTGTAGATAAGAACAGAGACAGGTGTTAACGAGGCAGTATTGAACAGTATACATTTTCCAGGTTTTACTTTGAGAAGTTTTTATACGAGACCCACTAAAAAATGATATTATAACAGATGTGATTGATTTTGGCAAGTATTGCATTGAACAACATATTGAGATTTGTGCTAGCCTATTTACAATAAATAAACGCAAATTCATGATTTTTCAATAATCATTGTGACGCAATGAACTCTGTTTATAAACCTGGAATAATTTATTATTTTTCCGGAGATTTAAATCTCGATTTATACTCGATAATACCATAATGGACCAAATTTTTTCGAATTGTACGGACGGGGAATTGTGTTATGTTATAGATAATAATATCTTTGATCATCGCACAGTGTTACTAGAACTCGACGAAAATCTCCATTTGAGGGTGAATAATAAAACGGAAATGAAAAGATCTTTCAATAAGGAGAACATTACAAATTTTAAAAACCTTTTAGAGAGGGAAAATTGGTCCTGCATCTATGCATATGATAAATGTGATGAAACCATTCGTCAATTCCATAACATTTTCATGTACAACTTCGAAATTAGTTTTCCTAAACGGAAAAGATGCTTGAAAAGTAAAGATAAAGGCTGGATAGATGATACAATAAAAAAGTCTAGTTCCTCATTAAAGCGTATTTTTAGTCGAAAGCAAAATAACTGTTCTTTAACTGAAATATACGAACAAAACAAAAAAGTCATATAAAACTTATTAATGAAACAAAAAAAAGGTATTATCAGGAGAAAATAACTGTCTGACAACAACCCTCGAACACTGTGGAATGTCGTATCAGAACTTTCAAACAAAAGTAAGAAATTATGTTAAAATATCGTTATCAAAAAAGGAGATGAAATCATTGAAAATCCTTCTCTTATTGTGACTGAACTCAACCACTTTTTTATTGAAGCGCCTCAAGTCTTGGTACAAAGTATTAACGTAGAAGATTATAATATAAACTGCCCTAGCAACATCAGCTTTGACTCTAATCCACACACAATGCTTCTGAAGCCATATAGATGAAATACCTGTTTTTATTATAAAAAAAATTTTGCACGTCATTATTGAACCAATTACATATATAGTAAACCTCTCTTTCCTAACTGGTACTTTTCCAACGGTTCTGAAAGTTGGAAAAGTAATTCCTATTCAAAAAAAAACAAAAAACTATCATCCATAGAGAATTTCAGACCAATCACTATTTCCCAGATAAAGAGATTCAGATTTATTTCTCCAATATATTGCAAAAAAAGACAAAAACACTATATTCCAAATATATTGAGATACGAGAAACTCACATCTGATCCACGACTAGCACCAAACAGAATAATAAATGACACTGGAGCCTTCACAAATATCCTAAAAGAAGAAGATACACGCCAGACATCAGGAATCTGACCAAAAGCGATAAAAAATCATTTGATGGTGTAATGTAGGTATCTTATTCACCTCCAACGCTTAATATCTTTAAAAAACCATCGTAGTGTCATGTTATACCTCGAATTTTCTTCCGAGAGTGCTATCACGTCGGACCTTCTATCTCTCTCTTCGGGTTTAACACTTCGAACTGAGTTTACGTGCGTTAAAATAGAGGCGAGTATCGAGAAGAGATTAAAATCAGGTAAGTTTGTTGAACACAAATTTGTCGAGATGTTTTTTAGGTTTTATTTCTGTGGCCCGGAGCCAGCGGGTGGCTATTGTGAAAAATATTTACACCCTTTAGCCCCTAATAAATTATTTCCTGATTTTATCTTGGATATTTGGTCGTATACAACACTTTAGTTTTAAGTTATTTACTTAAAGAACTGATGGCCTGTCTTGCGGATACACAATGTGGGATATCAAAGTCTGCCAATTATGAGCGACATCTTCGTAAATTTAAATTTTTTGATAACGTGGACTTGCTGTTTCTCACTACAGATCAATAGTATCTATCATATTCTACGAGCGATAAATGTGGTCATCACATTACTGGTTAGTGACCCTAAGGCGACTCATATCAGCAATGTTTCCAAATATGATTCATTAGTTATTGAGTGATGAACTTTCGAAAAATAATAATTTATTTGGTACAAACAAACTGATGTTTACTTTTACTTCCCGAGTACCTGTTTCATTCGTGTTTTTCGGAGTCAAATTACAATCCAACACGTCACAGACATAATAAGATAATAGAACAACAAGGTTTTTTTCTTTGTAGATTCATTATTACTAATTTAATAGAGTTTACAGAATATGTTATAGAGAATAAGGATGACAGGTGTAAATGGATGTGATTTATACGGATTTCAGCAAAGCTTCCGATCAGATAAATCAATATTATATCATTGAAAGACAAACTAGGAAATCGTATAATCGAAACAATAAATGAATTACGCGATTTAAAAGTAATAATGGATCCCAAAATAAATTTTAAGTATCACCGTTAATATGTGTAATCATTTATTGGGATTCATTATCAGAAATACAAGATACTTCAGAAACACAAAAACGCTGCTATGTGTCCGCAATAAACGATTTATCAACAGAGAATTGAAAGTGTTCAAATTGGATTCGTCAAACAATTAGCCTATGGAACAGACATTTTCATAATCAATGGAAATATTCGTCCAGTTTACAGGCAGAAGAAAAATTATTGTTGTACAAAATATTCGATAATCGTGTCGATTGTCCAAAGTTGATAACAAAAATTTTATTGAATACACCTTGCAGATACTTGCGAAACCATAATCTCTTTGTTATCCCATTTAGAAAATCCAATTCAATGTAGAACAGTCAGATCGTTCAATAGTTATTGTAATGATATTGAAAAACTGAGGATAGCTTTCCTTAAATATAAAAACTATGTGAAATCCATTTTCATTATCTTTATCGTTTTTTCATATATTACTGATTTCATTTTTCTTATATTCGTTACTAGTGTAATGTACTTGTGTTTACGTATTGTAAAATCACTATCTTTCATGTGTAAAATAAGGATATATTTTGGATGTATTCTGTTTGTATCCCCAATCGTGCAATAAATGAATAAACAACAAAATATTGGAAAATTAACATGAGTTTTACTGGATACTAATGTCACCAAATATGAACATTTGATGATTATTCAAAACGAATTGCTGACCATCGCCTTCTTCTCATTGGAATATTTTGATCAAATTTCATGATTGTATCTTTTTTTATGTTATTTTTGCCACCATAAAGAAGTGTTGAATCTATCTAGTTCATTCTTGTGTCTTTTTATAATATTCTGCTGACTATTGCCACTTATCCGAATGTTTTGATCAAACTTCACACAAACATTATCTCTATTGCCATGCTATCATTTCCATCGATGTGAAAAGTTAAAGATAACCCTTTCAGTAAGTAATTTACACCTGTAATTATGACGTACTTTTTGTGTCAAGCTATTTTCCCTACATCCTTTGGATTTTGAAATTTTACTAGCAAAAATTAAAATAATGCCCTAACCTAAGCATCAAAAAATGAAGATTCCACTTATCTCATTGGAGGCAATTGAAGCATATAAAGATGAAGGGATACAATTATGTAGTTTGAACAAAACATTTCGATTGGTAGGCCACCTTTCGAAAGGAGTAGACTCAACTTTTCTCGTCGGCGGCAATAATGACATAAAAACAAAAATATACAAATCTGAATTTGATCGAATGAGTATTTCGATGACAAAGCCTTGATCAGTGAATTATTTTAAACAATCATAAGAGTAAACTACCCTAATATAAGGGGGGATTTCATTCTTATGTACAGCGGTATCATGAAAAAATCATTTGGATTATGAATGATCTTTCTGGCTGGCTCTTTTCTGGTCATCAGAGTATTTTTTTCTGATTTTAGTTGTACACCATATACTTCGAAACTAACTGTCAATTCAATGACCGAATTTGACTTTTGAGACTGTATTTTTGAAGAGAAGTAACCTTACATCAGGTCTTCCATGGGTGGGAGAAAGAGGGAATAATAGAAGAGTACTTGGGGAGGAAATATCTGAACCTCACAGATATGTTTTGAAATTGAATAGGGTACCACCAATGCTGAATCGGTGTTTAAAAAAGAAACAACTGTCAATGAGGTGATACCGTCTCTTATTTCGAGATTTAGATTATGCCAGTTTGAAAAAGTTTCAGACATAAGAAGAGCTCATCTGCATATTAGCCCAACACCAGATGAACGTGATTATGTGAGATTCCTTTGGTACAATGCTGAGCACCGAGTCAAATATTTCAAACACTGTAGAGTTGTTTTCGTTTTAGCAAAATCTCAAGAGAATACATTGCCATTTTTGAATTTGATTATTCTATAATTGACAGCTGTATCTCTAGCGTGGATTCCCTAGAAGAACAAAATATTTTGATGAAAAAAGTGATGTCATTTGACGAGATATTGAGTTATTCAGGACATTTAATGGATTTTTCTATGTTCTAAATAACCATTTGAATTTCAATTTTGTTTATTTTTCATCAGTACCTTACTCTACATTGATTCAATCTTTACCTGAAAACATTCACCTTTGTAAGAACTCCAGTGATCATTATCATACTCTTTTTGATAAATTCCTATTTTTTTTTTATTGTGATATTATTATGGAGAATTGTTCGACATTATTTCAGTGAACTGCAATAGTCTTCTCGACGCGCATTTCATTAACTGAGTTTTCGTGTTTCGTAATCTATAAGAAACTGATTATCATTCAAGTTTTGATTGATTTGTTAGTACGTCAAATTTGCATTCCAGAATTGTTGGTACTAATCCTTTATTAATGAACAATTTATAATCTGAAGTCACAAATTTTTTAAATGAATGAAAAATGGAGGGAAATTCTTAAAGATACGACAATATTAAACTTGTCAGTAGCACTTTGTGTACATTTTATTAATTTACGAGAATTTTGAAGACGAAAATATCGTTTTCTCTGTAAAATATTTTTTAAGCATTTTTAAATATAAATTAGAAAATTTGGTTGCTATTTTACAAATGATTCGAATGAAATTTTTCATGAAATAATGGCTATTTGTAATACGATCTGTATGTAGTTTCTATGCTTCACTTTGTTATTTCCATGCTTTGAAAAATCAACAAGTCTATCAGTCTCAACAATATCAAGCAATGATTTTTGATATCATAGATTTTTTCTAAGGCGAGTGGGCGACAACAGACTTTCCCGTTCTATGAAATCATGAAATTGTGTACTCGTTGTATACCTTTGAAACGAATTTCAATAGATCGTTCATTCTGAATGATATACTTTTTGTCGTAGCCTTTTTTTTCATTAGGTTCCTTATCTGAACTGCTCTTCTAGTATTTTTGACTGTATAGTTTGACAAAGTCTATTCATTCCAATCATTCAATCATGCAATCGTTAGTTGCAATGAGGTATCCATGTGAGGTACTTCAGATCACTTTCCTTGAAATACATCCCTTGCTATTTCAGTTGCCGTTTTTCAGTTTGAAACAAACCTTTATTGTGTTGAATGAAAACACACATTTCACGAAGAAGAAATAACATTACGTTTAGAAGCAAAGTAACATGCATTTCCTGTGTTTTGAGTGACAACTTGACAGCAGATTTGCCGCAGACGCCGATATGAAATACTGTTCAGAATATATTATAAAGGCGTCCATTCACGAATAATGATAGGAAACTTATAGGTAGTAACACAAATGGTGTGAATTTTGAGATTCTTGTAGATATCATTTGATACAAAGTTTAATAATAATAATAATAATAATATTTATCCATACAGTGTGACCCATTTTTAATGGAAACACCCCCCTAAAATTTGAAGTTGTAAACCGATTTTAATAATTTTTTTTGAAATGTCAAGTACGAAAGTGTCTACCTTGGGACAAAATTTGAAATGTTTATTAAAGTTTCTGGGCATACCACGATATTTTTTCTTTGTCGAAAATCGGTATTTTTTATTATCGATTTTTATAT
>WOGP01006434.1:0-12389 GCA_015342065.1 Leptinotarsa undecemlineata | reverse complement strand
CCTATAAATAGTCAGATCTCGGAGGAATAAGTCCAGTTATCACCCGAAGACGATTGTGGATACTAACAATCGAAACGTCGTGACGTAACTTGGTTTGGAATTTTTTAATCTTTATTTTTATTTTTTATTTCTGTTAATAATATTTTTTGATTTTTTTCAGCTTTCATTAATATTTCAACAATTTTTAATTTTTTGTTTGTAGCTTGTATGTTAATATCTTGTAATTTTCAGTTTTTTGTGTTTAGTAAAATTGTTTTTTCGTTTAATCTTCTTATTTTTTCAGGGATTTCAAATCAATTTATATTATATTAGACAATGGAATACCGAAATGATGTAATTCAAAGTTGTTGCTTGTATTTTCGTTTTACTATTCCAAAAAAGGAAAACAATTTTTTCCATCCAGTAATGAACAATTGGAAAAACTCGTCTCATTTGTATCTTCATTACTCATTCATCTGCACAGATGACCAGAAGAAAAGTCTATAAATAGAAAAATCCACGAGTCCCTTTCTAACCTGACTTTCCAGATGATCGCTGAAAATTCCCATACCGCATATAGGCGTTAATTGCTTGTTCATTGAGCAAACGAATCGCAAACATCTTCAACAATTCACGCAGTTACATGTAATGAGGTAATTCTTTGAATATAATAGTGGTTTCGATGAATATTTACAAACAGTTATTATTCATGCAATCCTACTCATCTGAAAATGTCCTTGGGTTCCTTCAGTAAATATTGATTGGAAATTTCACCCGAGCCTAGATTGAAAGTTTTTGAAAAACCCAACTTTGATGATATACCAAATGGAACACTCTCGAACCATATTTTGATTCGCGGCTTAAAAAACACATCAACCTTTGAGTATCTATTGAAACTTGAATGATTTTTGTAGTCAAATGACATTTGACAAGCAACCCAATGAATATCTAATCTTAAGTGTAAGAAATAATTGTAGGTATAGAATAATAACACTGATGATCTTCAAACATGACTCAACCTCTGAAGGAAGCATTAAATTCTTACGAAGGTTCGAAATAGATGAACACTTCAATCTAGCTGACCACTGTTATGATCTTCATGCAGTCATTGTTCACTCTGGTTCTGGCGTTGAATCTGGTCATTATTACGCCTTGGTCAAAGACGAAACGGACTGGTTTAAGTTTGACGTTGGTCGTTTCAATAAGTGTTCTGGCGATGCATTAAATTTAGTAGAGCCTCTGGAGACACTCTACATTTTGTTTTATGAGAGAGAGGACATTGGGAGATTAAGATCTTCAGATGATGTGATGCTGCAGGTTTTTCCAGGTTTTCCTGCAGCTGAAAATGAAATGCGCCACTGGAATCAATGAAGTGGCCATGGAGCGCCAATTAATTTTTGTTGTTGTTTTATGAATTCATGATTCGTTTTTTGGAATTGCTATTACAGCATAATCTATTTGTGGAAGTATATATTTGTTTTCTTTGAGATTTAATCGGAAGCATGAAAAATAAATAGACCTAAACGTATTCAAACGAATCCAGCTTTTTGAAAAATTCCTAGACCTTCTTGACCCCCGAAACAGCTAGTGAAATATTCAAAAGGTGATGACAGTTTATGAATTTTATTCAGAAGTATTTACTACTATGTGGAAGAAGTACCGAAAATTGATCAATGAAACTTAAAATGTATATTATTCCTCCAAATTTATGGTATCGCTATCAAAACATTTTTCGAACGCATTTTTTGGAATCGACCTCAGTTATGCGAATTTTCTATCTCTATCGAAATGGTTCTCTCTATCTCTTCGAAATGGCAATTCAGGAAAAATAAAGAAGTTGAATTTTTGGTCGGCAATCTGTTCACAATGATAGTTTTGTGTGATGGTGCATTATCGTGGTGCAAAATCCATGAGCTTTTCTTCCGCGTATCTGTTTTTTTTTCAAAGAATTGGCTCTCTTAAACGCAGCATGACTTTCAGATACTCCCAGTTCTTCGACCACTTTCACTTTTGACGACCTTTTTTTGGTTTTAGCTCCACTTCAACCATCTTCACTTTCGACGAGCATTTTTTGGTTTTAGGTCCACTTCGACAAACTATACTTTTGAAGAGCTTTTTTTGGATTTAGCTCCACTTCAACCACCTTCACTATTGAAGACCTTTTTTTGGTTTAGCTCCACTTCAACCACCTTCACTTTCGACGACCATTTTTTGGTTTTAGATCCACTTTGACAAACTCCACTGTTGAAAAGCTTTTTTTGGTTTTAGCTCCACTTCAACCATCTTCACTATTGACGAGCTTTTTTTTGATTTTAGCTCCACTTCGACAAATTCCACTTTTGAAGAGCTTTTTTTAGTTTTAGTTCCACTGCAACCACCTTCACTATTGACGAGCTTTTTCTATGGTTTTAGCTCCACTTCGACAAACTCCACTTTTGAAGAGCACTTTTTGGTTTTAGCTCGTCACTTCTGACGAGTTTTTTTTTCGGTTTCACCTCCATTCCGAAGCTTGTTGACTGGTTTGTATCAGTGAGGGAGTGTATTCGGTCTCCACTGTAACCCGCAAGGGTTTATTGTGGCTCAAACTCATTCATACTCGACAAAATAAACACAGCTTCTTGACAAAGCCAATTAGTTTATATGGTGAGTAGTCTTCTAGGTCAGATGGTAAGAGCGCGGCTCTGTCAAACTTCCGACAGTCCCACTCTCTGCATATTGTGATTACCAGAGACAATTTGTTGAGTCTTTCTAGTGAAGAGAGTCGTTTTTGGCAATTTCTCCGCACACAATTCAATAGCATATATTTTCGCTTGAAATACACCAAATTTGTAAACCAGTGTCTCATCACAAGCTACAATGCGTTTTATGGATGTGTGGTTTGAGTTACTCGTTCAAATATGCCTTCAGCGACCTTTACGCGGTTGAATTTTAGCAGAAACTTCTGCTCTCTTGGCACTAGTCAGTTTTCAGTAACCATTTCCTTTAATTTAGAGGTTAATTAACAATACGAGTACATTAAAAAAACTAAATGACAAATGGCGCTCTAACTCAGCATGAGTATAGAGTACGGTTGTGCCATCCTATCTACAAAAATAGTTTCGACGTATCCACGTGGGATTTTCAAATGATCGATTCAATTCGTGGTCGAACTCATGCCTCCCTGTCAAAAGATAGTTTGCAAATGTGGAAATGCCCCTCACAATCAAGAAACTACAACTATTCTTTATGTTCCTTCATTCTTCAGGACAATGATTCCTCTGTTTGTCCAATACGAAGTTCCGTGCAAGAACCACAAGTCTGAAGCACAGAATAAGTAGAATTTAGCTTCATAAAGCTATTGCATGACGAGTACCTCTTGTATTACATAACCGAGCCCAGTTACAGATTCCCAATCGAACAACAAACCATTATTAGATAAAAAGTACAGTGTCGCCTCGAGCGAGATAATTACCATTTGCGTAAAGAGCGCACTTTGAATAATGACGTAATCGGCATCGTCGAAATTTCCCAGTATCGAGAGAACTCCTTATCTACGGCGACGAAAAGGATAAACCATTAGAGTCGCATCCACCTTGGCCATGGAGGCTGTCGAAATCGAGCAGAGCGCGTAGAGAGAGACGGACAGAGGAAATCACGTTGACGGCCGAAAAGGATGGTGGGAAGTGTCGCGGATAGTTTCGATAGTGGATTAGGCGCGATATAGTGTGCGTGCAGGCAACAGGTGCGTGGACGGTTCGCGAGCTGGAGGTTTTCGGTTGCAAGAATGACAGGATATGAAGGTAAAGGGATTTTTCGTTTCTCACATTTGCTGGTTTGGAAACAAGCGTTGTTTTCTCACCACTTCAACATCAGTTGCTCATTACTTAGGCGATCTTACCGAAATATTGTTTCATATTAAACTCTGCCGGTTCACTTTTAATACAATGACTACAACTCAAAACCTTTTCTTAGTTTACAAATATACATCCCCCTAATTCACGACGAATTGACAGTACTTACTACAAAAGGGCTTGACAAAAGAAGAAGAATTTAGTGTTGCACGGTTGGCTACTTCCCTGTTTCAGCGACAAACGTCAAAAATTATGTTGCCACTCTCGATAATTTCAAATTTTCATCATACTCTGAGTACAACATAATTCTTTACTTGGTTGAATGATGGAATAAATAAATGTGAATATTTTTAACATCTGCCATCGAGTTTGACATTTCATATCCGTCAGCAAATGTAGCCAGCATTATCGCATACAATCCTTCTCACTGATTGTGGAACGATACAGACAAACGTTCAAATCTGAATATACCGCCTGTATAACATAACCTATAAAAGCATCGTGTCAAAAAAAATATACAGCGGTGTTGCCAAGCATGAGTCATTTTACTAATTTCGAACTTCACTTTGTTCCTGGTTAAGACAGATAAGATGTAGTATAAATAAGTCGTACGACTTGGATTTGGATGTACTCTATAAAAATATAACTTTGAAAAACTTGCATCTGGGTGAGTGCCTATTGATTTCAATATATAGTACATAGCTAACAGCGTTATCGTCATATTAATCTTTGACCGTTATGAAAAATGAATACAATTTTGAATAATCAATGGCGGCACTAATCTTGTTTTGGTTGTTTTTCAAATTTCGAATAAGGCTATTAAAAAAAACAAACTGTCATATGAATATTGTAAATAGTATAGTATAGCATAGCATACTATAGTATATTTTGTGAGGTAGTAAGTATCATTTTAATATTTTCCATTCTGAAACATTGACTTTCAGAAGAAAACAGTTGTAACAGAGACTAGAAGAATGAATGAAAACGAGAAAAATTATACATTTTCATCTCCATGATTGTTTATTTCTCAATGTATTTTTTCTCCCCAGCATTACTTCTGTGAATCGATTGATTTAGTAACAAATAACCTTCTGTTATTTCTTAAATAAAAAAAAACTTCTCTCACCAACACACATTCTTTATATTCAAATAAATTTAGATAATATTCATTTTGCAATTCAACTATGATTATATTTTCTTCAAAATCATACTTATCGATTAACCCATTCGAAAAAAAACTCCTTGCCAAAAGAGATTTTTCTCGACGTTTCTATCTGATATATAAATCATCAAATACAAAGCAATAATACTGTCCCACTCTAATTTAATCACTTTTACGATCATAAATAGAAGCGAAGTCATTTCGAAAAAAAAATTAAATGTCCTTCACAATGTCGCCGGTAAAAATAGCCCTATCCTCTAGCTTAGCTGAACCAACTAAATGATTCATTTGTTTGATGAAAAATATAATTAGGAGATGTGCACACATCAGATTAGATTTCGAATGTTTTCATTTGAGAAATGCTAATACCGGTACATGTTTTTGTAGCGAATTTAATTATGAAATATTTTTGTCGAGAGATTTGTACTCTATATAGCTTATTCTGTGTACTTCAAAAGCAGAAAACAATCGAGCCCTAGAAGTAATCTTCTCGTAACGAATATTAGCTCACAAGGTTGAGTTGATAACATGTATACATTACTATATTCAAGAATCGATACAAATAATGTCATGGACATCTCTGCCTGAAACATTTGAGGTTTCCCAAACAAAAGAAGAAGAAGACGAAGAAATTCATGGACTTCTCTGTCTGAAACATTTGAGGTTTCCCAAACAAAAGAAGAAGAAGACGAAGAAATTCATGGACTTCTCTGTCTGAAACATTTGAGTTTTCCCAAACAAAAGAAGAAGATGAAGAAGAAGAAAGTCATGGACTCCTCTGATTGAAGCATTTGAAGTTTCCCAAAAAGGAGTTTTCCAATTGACCAATATACGACAACTATTATCTACCATTTTTAAACAATGTTTTCAGTAATGTTTTCCAAAGCAGGTTGGTTATATGGTACAGAAAATGTAGAGTTGACTGTTGTTCTTTGCAATTTCTTGCATGACTCAACAGTAGGCACAGATCCGGATTTCTGACAGGATGGATCTCTGCTCATAAATGAATGTATTAGCTGATCATGGCATTGTTCAGTGAAAATTGTTTAGAAACGCTATTTCATGGCCTTCCAGGTCTCCCAACCTCATCTCCCTTGACTTTTTTCTATGGGTTTGCAAAATGGAATTTATAAAAAACGCTATGCTGTTATGAACTTCTTACTCAGTAGAATGAAAATTTATGAACTTCCAATGGTAGGCTGAAAAGCCAATTAAAGTAACGTGTGAAAAATGTACAGGAGAAGGAGACGGATTTCAGGAAAAAAAATAACATATTTGTTCAAATATGTATTCGAATAACTGATTTATTTTTGACTTTACAAAAAAAGATCAACTGTTTATAATTTCTTATTAAAAAAATATATTCTGTTCAATCGAGAAGTGAAAACATACGTAACTCAATCGTTTAATTGTATTTTGTTTTTAGAATCTTAAATGTCTTGAACCAGTTGACCAGCTTGAAAACTTTTGAATTTTCGAAAATAATTACAAGTTACCATTCATGAGCGCTCAATTTGGATCACCCTGCAAACATTCTGTCGAAATCTTAAAATGGATTCTATAAATGTTTGACCTTCCGCTTGATTCTATTCATCAACGAAATGACGTGAAAACTCACCCCCCTCAATCCAAACCTGACCCCTATGGACAAGTTTCCAAATATCCGATGTAAGCCCCCGCAAGTGTGTTTCACCAAACTCGGGTCTCTCACTCGGGATCAATGATATTTCCCAAAACTTATTTCCATCGGCATGATTGTTTATATTTCCTCACATGGGAATCACCGAAAGAGCGACGACCGGGAAGAAAAAAATTATCATATGATTCCGTGACGTCTGCTAGCCACATGTTACAGAACGAATGTTTAGATTAGAGCAAAGTTTAGATGTTCGAAGCTAAATTTAAACTTGGATTATATTAATAAAGATATATAAGTCAATTCGCTTGGTTAAATTCGGAAGCGGAATTTTTTGGAGAAACAAACAATCGATGATTCCGTATTTTCGATGATAGATGCGCCGACATTTTTAACGAGTTTTTATCGCCTATCTGGAGGCAAATTTGGAGACTCCTAGAAAATATTTTGAGTATTGAATCTTTAAATAATTTTAGCGATAGATGAGAAGAAGAATTTTTATTATTTTATTATTCTTTCTCATCATCTGCCATTATTATTCAAGTTTGAATATATTCAGTATAATTGTTTTAAATATTTTCTAAAATTGAGAAAATACGTAGTTGTTTTTTAAACTCCATATTTGTTATAAAAATTGGTGCCTTGTTCATTTTAGCCGAAATGCAATAGCTACAATCTGAATAATCACACTGACACTAAATACAACTGCTTCAATAGTTTATTCAATACAGAAAAATATGTGCTTCCACTCGAACTTATTTGACAAATATGTAAAAAAAATACATTGAGGTCAAAAAATTCCTCTCCTTAAACTTTTTGGTCTTTATTATTAACAGTAACACTTTTTTTATTTTCCAGATGCCTCAAACTGTGCCTTCAGCTGGGTTCACCCCTCCTTGTGACTACACCTCCTTCGCAGACAACTTCGACCTGTCGCTCCTCCCGGGAGGCGATCAACCTGTCTCCCCTTCGACGCTCTTTTACACCCAATTCGAAATAGAGAAACCGGCCCAGCCGAAACTCTTCGCCACGTTTTACCCTACGTCACCCTCGGACGTTTACCCCACTTCTCCCCAAGAAGCCTACTCCTCCCCACCACAGGAGGCGGAAAGCGATATAGAGTTGGCGCCAGATTTCCAAACCCTTTTAGTACCAGACGGGAACAAGACGTACCCTAATATATACTTGGAGGTGCCTAGCCCGAATAGTACAACGGTAGGCGCACATTCTCCCTTCTCGCCACAGTCCCAAGGATTGCTGTCCCCTAACGAGAATTTCACAAGCTACAGGCAGTCCGCGGAGGGTAGTTTCTACCCCAGCTCCCCCGAGCAGTCGCTGTACACTGCGTCCCCTAGTTCGGTCTACTCCACGTCTCCCAGAGGGGACGAGAATCAGATTCAGTACATCAAGACAGAAGAATCCCCTTTGCCGACCTTCGCACCCTTCAAGATAAAAGAAGAGGGCTTCCACTTATCGAAGAGCCCTTGCTCGTACTCCCCTGAACATCTCTGTCTTTCCATCGACGATACAGACGTACTGACGCTCCTGGAGGGGGTTGGTACACAAAAACAGATAAAAGAAGAAACTGTTGAGGGTTTTGGACGAAGCTACAAAGACACAGAAACTCTTCGACAGCTACTGGAGAAGGATTTGAAGAAGTCTGACGACGCTGAGAAGCCCAAAGACCACAAGCTGTTGAGGGAAGTTTTGAAGGATACCAGTTTCCAGAGGAAGTTCAATATCAAGCCGATCGATTTTGGGTTTCTGGGCGGAGACATCAAAATGGAGGAACCTGATGACTTGTTGAGGAGCTGCAACGAGGAGATTGCCAAAGCAAGCATCGAGCCGGTGCTGAATATGGCTATTGAGCAGATGAGGAAGGATGTCGACAATACCTGCACCACTCTAGGAATATCAGCAGGTGAGTAGTTTGCTAATACCTGTATACTGAATTGCCGTCCACGTTTCTCATTTGACATTGGGAACATAAAAAGTAGCTATATGATAATCAGGAGAGTATGGGCAATAAGTCGATGTTTATATCTTTCAAACAATCAATAGTTTGATATGTCATGTGGAAGCAGTTGCCATGATAATGAAAAAATGCCACGTTTTAGCTTATTTCAAGCGTAGCGTCGGTCAAATTGTGCAGAAGCCAGTTCGAACATTTTTTCCACATCTAATTTATTTTTTGATGTTCTCGCTTTTCCCAATCTCTCACTGTCAACATATTAAGCAGGAAACATGAGAATTTTGGTAAAACCGTGATCCCATATTTCTGTAGCGCCATCTATAGGTTATTTGTAAATCTTAATAGTCAACCCTCGTAACAATGCCAAAATTTTATTTTTCTACAACACTTTCCATGAGTACATTCACTCGATACTTGAACGACCTTCGCTATATTTACATACTACCTCAAGATCCACTCAGATCTGCGTAAGTACTCTTATTGTTTGAATAAAAATTATAGTTGTTAACACTTCCATTCGCAATACGCAGAATTCAAAATTATTACCGACACATTTATTAGTATAACCACTAATAATACATAGAAAACTGTTTTGCGTTATCGTATAGCGTTTGTAGTCCATACATTGATATAATAATAATGATAGGTCGTAAAGAGTGAGCTCTTTTTAGAATGAAAAAAAGTGAATTCACCAGAACCAGCATCAGTTTTCTTGTGAAAATTAGAACTAGAACAGTTTTCGTGATGAGAAAAAATAAAATACTAGTACACTTTTCCTGTCGTAACAATAAAACCAGATCACTTTTTATCATAAAAAAAGAGAATTTAACTGACCAGAATAAATTTCCTTATGAAAACTAGAACTAGACCAGATTTTATAATAAAAAAAAATATTTACCAGGACTTTTACCTTTGTGAAACACTGAAACTAGAGCACTTTTTATCGCGAGAAAAAAATAAATTACAAGAACACTTACCCTTGCGAATCACTAAAACTAGAGCACTTTTTATCGTGAGAAAAAAGTAACTCATAGCACAATAACACATGAAACAAAAATTGACTAGAACCAATATCAGTTTTTCTTATGAAAACTTAGAACTGAAGCAGTTTTTATAACGAGAATAAAATGATTACTAGAACACATCTTTTTGTGAAACTAGAACAGTTTTCTACTGTACACTATTGTATACTAGTACACTTTTTCTGTGGAAAGAATAAAACCAGGGCACTTTTTATCATAAAAAAAAAGAATTTACCTGAACCAGAATAAATTTTCCTTATGAAAACTAGAACTAGACCAGTTTTTATTATAAGAAAAAATATTTACCAGGACTTTTACCTTTGTGAAACACTAAAACTAGAGCATTTTTTATCGTGAGAAAAAAATAACACATAGCACAATAACACATGAAACAAAAATTTACTAGAACCAATATCAGTTTTTCTTATGAAAACTTAGAACTGGAGCAGTTTTTATAACGAGAATAAAATGATTACCAGAACACATCTTTTTGTGAAACTAGAACAGTTTTCTACTGTACACTACTGTATACTAGTACACTTTTCCTGTGGAAAGAATAAAACCAGGGCACTTTTTATCATAATAAAAAGAATTTACCTGAACCAGAATAAATTTTCCTTATGTAAACTAGAACTAGACCAGTTTTTATAATAAGAAAAAATATTTACCAGGACTTTTATCTTTGTGAAACACAAAAACTAGAGAAAAAAAATCATTTACTAGAACAGTTACCCTTGCGAAATACTGAAACTAGTGCACTTTTTATCATGAAACAAAAATTTACCCGAACCACATATTTTTGTGAACCACTATAACAATAGCACTTTTTATCATAAGAAAAATATTAATTACTAGTACACAGTATAATAGTTGTGTAAACTTCCTTCGTATTACTAAATATAAAATGTTCAATACAATTAACATATCATTGTGACCAATTTTTCATTGGTTAGTGATAATTTTCGTTTCTCCACTATAACATTTTCTCAACCATAATTTTCAAATAATTAGCTGATTATGAACCTATATAGGTTCCAAACATGTACTGATTGACGGTTTTACCGTTCAATCATCTGAGGCTGATAATAAATTGTGGAGACGACTTTGAGTTTTGATGCTTCGTGAATAGTACACTTTCTCTTGCGAAACACTAAAACTAGAGCACTTTTTATCATGAAAATAAAAAAATATTTGTCATTATGTTTAGTTAATTTAGGGCCTCAGTATATGTAATCCTCCATTTTGTAGTTGCGGCCATCTTGGATTTACAATCGTAAAGAATTTATTAAACTGTATACCATCAAAACTGAAAGTGTGTAGCAAATATCAGATGTTTTTCCGTTGATCTTCATTGCGTTGAAAAAAATAAAAACTGTATAACCAAAAATTACAACTTTTAATATCTAGAAACTTTAATTGCAAGATCAAGACATTAATTATACATTCCTCCTGTCATAAATTTTTTCAAAAACACTATTCTGAAATGTAAAACTAATAAACGCTCAGTCTAGTCGATTACGATTTGCATTCCGATAAAAAAATGACGATTCCCATTCTTGTCAGCTATGATAAAAGTCGATCTATTAATAGTGAATTTGCATAAAAAACCCGGGGCCCCACCCTAGGAATACCATATTCTAATTGATGTACATATCTGAAAATATTCAACAATAAATTAGATCAACATACCAGAGCACAAACTCTCCTTGAATATTGCCACACCCCGTTTTTTATATCCTAATGCGGTGTGAAATCTTGTTTCGAATTTCCTTTATTTGAAATACGTTTTCAGGCTTTTTTTGTCAAAAAACCATTTTGTGATGTGAGGAAAAGTTTTAGAAGTGTCATATCGGGACGTCAAAATGGCCACTGTAAAGGAAATAGATTACTTGCCCTTTCTTAATCTACCAATGATGCATTTAGTACTGTTGCTGGCCAGAAAAAACAAAAGAGATGTTTGTCATGGATATTTATAGTACTGTAAAAGTAGAAGTTCTAACGGAAGAGTAGACCATGCTTTTTACCCTACAGCTTTTTTACTGAGCAATAAAATTTCGTACATTCTCAAACAAAGCAAACCAAGTGACACACCCTGCTCGAGGTAATACATTCGAATAAAATATTTACACAGTTCACGAATCGTAAGCTATCAAACCCCGACATTTAATTCCAACAAATTATCTGTCTATGACAGATAATGGCTATTAGGCAACGGAGATTTTTTTGTCGGAATCTGTGCTGTTTCGACCTCGAAACATCTGAGAATCGACAATTCCGACCCTGAAGCAGAACTGTTCGTGTGGGTGAATGTGAAGTTGTTTACAAATAGACGAATGGTACGATTTGAAGGTTATGTTTCCAAGGAGTGCCTCTGATTCGTACCGATAGTGTCTCGTTGATCCGTCGATCTGTGCTGGGACCGATAACGATCTAATTAGGAATTGATCCAGTTTGAAAAAGTGCTGACTTATACAGAGTAATTCAGATTGAGCGGTGTCTATGTTTTTCGAAGGACGCGAAGAATTTCAATTGGGACTTGACTTTTCGATTCTACATTATACATTACTCACATCTGGTGTAACCTTCTGCTTCATACAGTGTGACCCATTTTTAATAGAAACACCCCCCTAAAATTTGAAGTTGTAAACCGATTTTAATAATTTTTTTTTGAAATGTCAGGTACTAAAAGGTCTACCTTGGGACAAAATTTAAAATGTTTATTAAAGTTTTAGGGCATACTACGATATTTTTTCTTAGTTGAAAATCGGGATTTTTTTATTAATAATTT
>WOGP01006433.1:0-12389 GCA_015342065.1 Leptinotarsa undecemlineata | reverse complement strand
CATGTTGTTATGTAACAAATTTCCCCAACTACATTTCTTGAATTAATGAAACTTTGAATTATTCCATTCGTATTTGATGGGACATACCAAAAGTATATCTCGATTATTTGAATGAGAACATTGTCTTACTCCTAACTTCATTTTTTTATCGCTCACGGAGTTCACTTTTCTTTTCAATTTGAATCATATATCCACGATTTTTTGAGTACAAATTTATCATAAGAGTTCTCGCTGATGGTAACATAGTATAATTCATAAAGAAGTAAAAAAATGAGATATTTGGAATAGGACTTTATAATCGTTCATAGTGCTCATGCCACACTTTGCTATCTCCAGAATGTTTAAGGCAACCAATAGTCTATAATTCAATTGAAGAAGATCCCTTTTATAAATTTCCGTGGAACTCATTGTCTAAGATGATTTCAGATGTGACTAAACTCAATCACAATGGCTTTGAACAGGAGCCTACATGTTTCTAACCATGCAGTACCGAAAATATACGGTCTATCAAAAATTCATAAGCTTCGCCTGCTGATGCGACCAAATGTCCCTGCCTCAGATTCCCGTGCTTATAAAATTTTTGAATGACTAACCTGATAGTTGAAATTTTCTCTATCTCAGATTCAAGTTTGAGAGTTGTTAATTCACAAGAATTCATAGAGAAAGTAAGAGACAGCGTTGCAAGTTGGAGAGATTTTAGTATCATTTGATTTATCCTCATTATTTCAGAGTGTAACTTCTCCAAAAGCAACTGAATATTTGAAGAATCTTCTCAGGATCAATAGTCTAAATGGCGAAGTAGTCAAAAGATATAATACTCTTTGTACACAAGGACGGTAATGAAAAACCCACTCTCCCCCTCATAACTATTTCTTTTATTAGCGAATTTGAATTGACATATAAAAACCCAGGACAGAGGACCTAGTTTCGATTATTATTAAGGAATCACAAGATATTGAGTTGACATATGAAATTGAAATCAACGAGGAGCTACCTTTCTCACATTCGAGAAAAACAGTTTCCAGAATTTGATGCCTATATGGAAGGAAGACCAATACTTTTAAATAATTTTCTGATAGCAATGTCCATCCTTCAGAGCTAGTAGATAAGTTAATTATGAAACGCAAACTTGGAGACCACCGATGCATCTAACTGATACATGTAAAAACTTCATTAATCTTTTAAATTTTTTCATATACAAAATACACTTTATTGTGAGCTTTTCACTGAACAGTTTTGTAAAAACGCAACAAGTGTTTGGATAGAGCAATAGCTTCTTCAGGTGTATCTATACGCAACATCTCACAATAATAAGTGTTTCTTGAATATGTTACGGATTTTCATCAAGTACCGGCCGATTCCATCAGATATATTTTTTTCCGTTCACATACTTGACAAGAGGGCCATTTGATTTGATACCATTCATAACCATTTCCAGGAGTAATTGTTAAGTATTGATCCCAGTCCCAAAATTCAAACATATATCGACTGATAACAAAGAGTTCATGGTAATTGAAACTAACCTTCACTTTCTACGAAAACGAAACCATTTCCTGATGAACTTTGTCCTGGAAATGCCGTTGATCCAGAACCTGATGGCTCGTGGCCAGCAGCCGGAGGGGCTATGCTTAAATGGGGCGAAGTCTGGTCTGAAGGGAGCCACGACGGTCCAAAATTGTTAGATGAGTATGTGTGCGGTAGTGAAACTGAAAATTAACAATTTAAGTATTTGAGCCCCTAACTAATTTTTTAGAACATATATCTAATATTTACGTTAAAAACGAATTTCATTTTGAATAAAAAAAAAACAACCAAAAGTTTTTCAACTTTTTAAACTATTGAAAAAATAAGGTGAATTGTCATGAATTTCACTAGTTCGGACTTCCATTGTCTAATATATAAAATGATTTGAAATCCCTGAGAAACCTAAAAGAGAAGAATTAAAAATGTATAGTTGAAAATAAAATTTATTTTAAGCAAAAAAACCAGAAATGAAATAACAGTGAAATACAATACAAGTAAAAATAGAACAATTGAGCAAAAAATTTAATAAAAATAAAGAAATGAAAATACAAAGCTGAGAAATTCCAAGCCACGTTAGTTCACGACGTTTCGATTGTAGGTATCTACAATCGTCTTCGGGTGATGACTGACTCTTCACCAAAACGTCTAAGAATGGCAATTCGTTGTGGATTTCCTTCTCCATTGTAAAAGTGAAAAGGTCTCAGCGTTTTATTATTGTTTTGAGCTCTCTCGGCAATTAGATTTTTATCTCCTCACTCCTCTCAAAACGCTGTCTTTCCATGGGTCTCTTCAGTCACGGGAACAGAAAAAAGTAGAAGGGGGTCAAATCTGGTGAATACGTTGTTGAGGCATGATTGCATTGTTGTGCTTGACCGAAAGCAGGTGCATTATCGTGATGCAAATACCATATATTGTTTTTCACTACGCCATGGTAAGCGAAAAAAATAGTGCGCAGAACAATGACATTTTAAGTAAATTTGAAACGCCGTGGAAGTCATTCAACAATTTCTGAGCAATGCTCATGCAGTAATTTTGGAACAAGCTTCTCTGTCACACGCTTTATGCCCAAAATTTACGAAAAAATTGCATGGCATGAACCAACCGATATACCGACATCTTCAGCAACTTCTCTGCGAAAAGCATGTACCACTTGTAAAAAATGTTCTGACTCAGAGTACAATCATCGTATGCCACTACCAACATTTCAAGTGTTTTTGACCACTCAATTAAATTTTTTACACTGAGTTTGATGCAAATTATTTATTACATTTTTTTCGATAGCACAAAATCTATAGCATAGAAGTTCCGAATACGCGAAACACTTCTAACTTTAATGCCTCTCACCAACAAACTGAATATGCCAAATAGCTGAAACTGTAAACATATGTTCGAGACGAACATATGTTTACGAAATAATCGCTAATCGAATGTACGCAACCCGCCAAATTTGAATATTTCCTATATTTTTTAACAAAGCTCGTATGTACGAATATACGTAGCCTGCGAAATTTTAAAATTCACCTTATTTTTTGAACAGCACACGTATATGAATATAAACCGTACTTCGGGATTAATATTTTATAATATTTCCGACGGAGCTTTGAATGTATTGATCTGGGTTTCTGTCCAAATTTTTAAAAAACTTTCATTATGAGCCTAAATGTTTTCATGAAAAAAGGCAATGCATTTGTGGACCAGCTTGACACCACTGATGAGACCTATGGCGGGATAAAACAGCGCTCATTGGTGTTGGTGTTTGCACATTTCATTGAAATACAATGTGCGAAAAAAGACAGATAACAAATCTCGTACAGTGTTCGATGCCGAAGCTTAGCTTTGCAACTAACCGCCTTACGCCTCTTTAGTATTCGTGGGTCCCATAGCGACTTCATGAGGATATATGTCATCTCCTTTATTTAATCTATGTATTTTTAATATGACCAAATAAATTTTATTAATTTCGAGTGATGATTGGAGAGCGTAATGCTAGTTGAAAATACTCTAAAAAATTCTTCATGCACGAAAATTTTTTCACTAGTTCGGACTTCCAACTTCCATTTTCTAATATATATAAAATGATTTGAAATCCCTGAGACACCTGAGAAAGAAGAATTAAAAAAATGAATAGCTGAAAATAAAAATATATTAAGCAAAAACCTGAAATGAAATTACAGTGAAATTAAATACAAGTAAAAATAGAACAATTGAACAAAAATAAAATAAAAATGAAGAAATGAAAAAAGAAAATATAAATACAAAGTTAAGAGATTCCAAGCCACGTTAGTTCACGACGTTTCGATTATTGGTATCTACAATCGTCTTCGGGTGATGACTGGACTGATTCCTCCGAGAGATGCCTATTTATTGGTCGTTTGAGTACTTTCACTTATCCCTACTTTCCATATTCCGTTTCACTGGTTTAGTGGGAGATGACCGTTTGGCGGCAGATGGCCATTTTTCGCTTGATGATGGGTTTCCGTACGTTGCGTATCTCAACGCTAGTTTGGCTGAATACGTTGTTGGAGAACATGTATGCGGCTTCCTTGAATTTTCTCCTAGACCAATGTTCCTCTCTGTGTATGATCTCATCTTGGGACCACTCGATGTTGTGTTGATGGGTCCAAACATGGTCTGCTATTCTTGATTTGCTGGTTTCCCTCGCTGTGTGTGTTTCTTGTGCTCGGGATATATGTATGAAATAGGATTTTCCGCACTCACAGGGTATCCGGTAAATGCAATTCTTGAAATTGCAGTCCGCGAAAGTTTTTGATCTACATATTGAAAATAGTTTAAAATTTCATGCCAGTAAACTACACAGTTCTATGCCATTATGTATTTTTAATATCATTAGATCCTCACAGTGATCTGTGATTAAAAGATATATTTATTTTGGAAACCTTATATATACTAAATATGTAGTGTCATCATTTGATAAATATAATTTGAATAAATATGTGTTGTGTATATCCGTCAAAATTGTGGCTTATGTAACGTAGTGAAATCTGTTCAAAAAATGAAATACAACTATTTCTATCATTGTTAAATATGTACACATTGAAGGAAAGTGAATATTTTCACTCCTTCTTTCGATTGCGTCAAAGCTGTTGAGATAAATGTAATCATTCAGAGATATAACGATATAAATAACTAATCAGTAATTGATATAACAGAAATCAATAAATAAAAATCCACTAAAACCAACAAAAAACTGTAAAAAACTCGATCGAGAAATGATGTACGATACACAGACGATGTATCGCTGCGCCTGTAGAGCAATAAATAAGGAACTCGCGTTCGCTGGGCTTCAGCACGTAGTCTTTTTGCACGGTCTTGACCGAGGAATTGACTGACCTTAACCAACAGGTGTAGCCGACGTGGAAGACTACAAATGTTGGCCTCTTTGCCGTCGCGTCGTGTTACATAACGCCGAACAGTTTGTAATGCTGTTCTTCTGGAAAATGTCTTTTCGACGAAACTAGTATCGAATCAATTTTCAAGTCGAATTCAAATTTCAAAGCCTTGAGAATCTTCTCATAATCGCCGTGGATATAATCGAAACCCTTCAAATGCAATATGAGGATGACGGAGGAATCCCAGAGAAGTACTTACTCCCACACTTGAACTTGGCTATTAGTTTTCGACGGAATCATTCCCTCTAATCTGTTTTTGGAGACGATTAACTCAAGTGCTTTCCTGACAGTCTTCACTTTACCAATATTGAGAGGCAGCGTGAGGAAAGGCTGGAAATTCTTTATTTGCCTCTCAAAGAAGTCGGTTATCAGTATACTGACAAAGTTAGTCATTTTATTGAATCACTTGAATCATCGCTCTTACCAGAGTGAATAGGAGGTTTTCCCTCTTCAGTGTAACATTTAAACACATCCATTGACTTCAACACATTATTCAGATGATTCTAAAGAAAACCAAGAGACTCTTCCGCATCTAATTATATGAATGTCAAAAATTAGTTAGATACCAAAATGTTCATTTGATGGCCATGTTCTAAGAGTACAGTATTTGGAAAGTCAAGGTTGTCAAGTACATGACTGTTGATTGCTTTTTGAATGAGACTTTTCACAATTTATAAAAAAAATATTCATTCTGGCAGCTCATCTCGAATCTATTTCATAGGCAAAACGAAAAAACTCACAATATTGAAAATACTCTCATACAAAAGAAACATTGTAAACACTTCTGTAACCTTCATTCCTTTGATCATGATTGAATGGGACATTGCACCGGTTGCTGTTTTTTTAGTGGTTTGGTTGAATGCGTTCGCTTACTTAGCTTCTTTTGAAATCATGAAAAAACACTTCTGAGAAGGAATGAATAATTTAATAATTACTCGTGGGAGCAATATACGGTACGTGTTCCATTTCACATGGACTTGGTTTTGTTTTTGAGACAAAACACAAGCACTACAGGAAAATCCTTAGGGCACTCTCAGAGCGGTACCTGTGCGAAAATAGCGATTCACTTCGAATTTGAATCGCTGGGGATGAAATCTATTTGGAAAAACGTTCTTAGAAAGTTCATTCCACATATCCGCAGTTCCTCAGGTGGAAGAGTTCTTGAATAGTGAAGTTCGGGGTGTACTGAGTTGAACCTTAAAACGAGGAGCAGCCACAGTAGTCGCGTATTTCTGATATGTACTGCTTTTGGTGGCATCAAATGTGCCAAGTTACTTCAACACTTTCCGTGAAAGTTTCTATAGAAGAGACAATTTTCCAACCTTTCTTCAATGTTCCAGGCTATCAAGGCTACACGTGATGTTAGCGTCTCCAATCAGGGGGATGGCTCTTTTTTGGATGAAATCCAGCAACTCCAGGGTATGTTTGGGGACAGAGCTACATACATGAGAACAATACTCCAAATAAGTTCTGATGTGAGCTTTATAAAGCATCAAAAATTGCTGAGGTGTGTACAGTTTCCTGGTTCGGAACAGTCTTCCAAGCTTTCGAGAAGCAACCTTTGTAATTCCAGCGAGATGATTGTGCTAAGACATAATGACATCAATCATAGCTATGTTTGAATCACAGATTTTCTTGAATTGTTTTTCCGAGACTGGCGGCCCCCTAATGGAGCAAACGTAATTGATTTGGCCGGCTGATCTAAAAATTATAGAATTCAAATGTTATTCATAACCATTAATGCCGTTCAAATTTGAAAATCAAATACTGAAGCCAGCATGTCTTCTCTGGGAAAATAACTTATTTTAAGTTACAACATATAGACGAAATCCGCACTTAACGTGTCTTTGAAGCAAAGTAAACTCTCCATTTCATGTCGGAAGGAATCGAATCCATCTTAGACCCTTATCCATCTTCTTGAGGTAATGAAATGCGCTTACGTGCATTTCTTTACCTCAAACATTTTTAGTTGAAATTCAAAAGTAAGTAAAGGTCACCAGACTGTTTACTTATTAGTTCCACACGGAGGAGTTATAATGTACAATGAACATCCCATTTTTGATTATCATTTGCAAGAAATATTTTGAATAGCTAGATATGTATACAGGCCGATATTTTTTCAAAGTTCCGTTAGACCGCTACAACCTATAGGATTCCGAATATAATCTGCTGTAATGCAGTTACTGCAAAAAAAGTTCACTTTGTATTCTTTTGGACATATATTAAGTTAACTAACTAACCAGAGTACCTTTACATTTTCTAAAAAATTGAAATTAACTTAATTATTTCGATACTCACCAGTTGATACTTGAGAGTAGTAGATTTCGTGCATCGGTTGATTCTGGATATCATTCACTGGTATATGTCCCAATATCACGTTGGTTTTGACATTCATGTTCGTATGGCAACCTCCTATGCAAGCCTCGATCTAAGTCAAAGAAATATTTTGAAAAAGCCTCAATTTAAAGAAAGTCAACAATAATGTATGGGGTGGTACTTTCAACAATACGCTGCATCACTTACAATCAGTACAAAACTCGCTACTGAAAATAATTTTGAGAAAAAATTGGCGCTTCTCAACGGAAAACCTTTACAAGGATACTAAGTTATTGAATCTAAGATGTCTGTACACCTACCAGTGTTTAATATGGATGTTCTCAAATATTATCAGATATATGGAACTAATATATCTAGACCCACAAGATTTTCAGAAAACTAAAATATCCAAATACCAATTTACAGAAAAAAAAACCATAAGCAGAGATACGTCTTTTTCTTTGGTCCAAAACTATTCAACATGCTTCCAACAAACCTGAAGAATATCAATAATATAAATAAATTCAAACAAACAAAAACAAACAAAACAATATCTTATCGCAATTCCAGTAAAAATTAATATTTTTTGAAGAAGAAATCAATACAGTTCTGAACATTGCCTCGAAAAACCATTGCTTTTTATCCCGACATCCCCTCTTTCTGTTTTCTATGTATGTATTCATCTATTTTCTACTAGTGTGTACTAGTCATTAAATGTCAAATTGATATATAATTGTACTCTTTAAATTTTGTTCATGAATGAGTGAATAAGCACAATACATGCATTTTTATGCCTAGGTG
Organism: Leptinotarsa undecemlineata; assembly: GCA_015342065.1. Classification (NCBI taxonomy): domain Eukaryota; kingdom Metazoa; phylum Arthropoda; class Insecta; order Coleoptera; family Chrysomelidae; genus Leptinotarsa; species Leptinotarsa undecemlineata. Next base: position 4,338 of record WOGP01006433.1, on the reverse strand, counting down.
TCATCTACTCATTCAGAATGAATTATATAATATGAATTATTTTATATGTATAGTTGTACTTTAGAATTGAATTGAGTTGAGTTAAGTTGAATAAAAAATGTATAGTTTTTTACATTGATACTATTCATACTATAATAAGTTATACACTACTCCAATTTTATTCAATATCCAATAAATGCAAATCTAGATGCTCTCGAAAACATGCTCGACAAAGCCACTACAAAACATGCCGTATGAAATGATACACCGAGAAAAACTCTCCAAAATTACAGGGGTGGTAAATATCTGAATATAAGAAAAATATTATTGTTTCAAGAGGCCTATTGCTCCATAGAAAAACTAAGCACTACTACCCAAGACTACAGAAGCAATAAAAATTCAGAGACCCTGAAATAATTCTAACCGACAAAATAGGAAATTAATAATGATAAGTCATTGAAAACGTTTCATGATATCCCTGATCATGAACGGATTTCAGTGTTTCGCGTTTTCCATATTACCATATTATTTTTCATCGATTGGTGGAAAATAAACTCGACAAACCAAGAGGTAGTTGAATCATTTGTTGAAGAAAAATTTTTAAAATAGGTTTCACATTGAAAATGTTTCTGGTGCCCAATTTCTACTTTATTCCTTCGCCAAAGATCGAATTGACACCAAAAATCGCCATAACTCAAGAACTGAACAGTTTTTGAAGAAAACTGTTCATACAAAATTAACGTAGACAAAATTTTCCACAAGATGTATATATCGTTTTGAATTTGGATAATATTTGACAGAATACGTTAACCATTATTTATGTTGTTGTTTCCAGAGTTTTCTACGTTTTAATGTCATGTTTTTTGAAGTTACATATCTCAATGAATATTTATTCTACTGTATCGCGTTGTATACTTATCGATGGAGGATTTTGTACTATATAGGGTAAAACTGGGATAGATGCCCCACTTTTTGAAATAACCACCTAATATGAAAAATAATGATGTTATACGAATGATTTCAATAATGTAAAAATATCTTCATTATTTTATCCATTTGCATTTTGGATCAGAACTTAGATCAAAAGATCATAGAAGTGAACCTTCAGCATGTCTGATAGACAGCTCCGGATTTCGCTCAATAACACTTCTGAACTATGCACCTCAGCCATTTCGTTTTCATGGTGGAAATTATGTTTTAACTCCAGCTTTTCAGCAAATTGATAAGCTAACATGCGTATGGCTTGTCAATTTGGGAAAAATCCTGCATCTCCAACCTGCATCTCTCTTCTTGTTGTAAATATCCAAAATAAGATGTTTTCCTAAAAAATGCACTTACATTAATAGATGTGTTGGAAATTAGAGACAAGAATTAGTTACTTGTGAGACACTGTTTGGAAACTTTGGTGTGGTAATGAAAATTACTGGAGTTTTATACCAACACCAATTCGTTATTGCTAACACCTCGACACATGTTTTGAACATCAACTGATCATCTTCAAGAGAAAGACTAAACTGTAGTTTAATCTTCCTCTTGAATATGATCACTTGGTGATCGAAACACGTGTCGAGGTGTTAAAAATAACGATTTGGTATTGGTATGAAACTCAAGTAATATTCAACAATTAGTTAGCTGAAAGTTTGTAGTGTACTGTAGTACATGATCTTTGATACATACCCAGGGACAACTTTGTTGTATTTTTAGCAGCATATCGTTTTCGCAATGTTCTCGATATCTCAAATTGTCGGAATATTTCGTTTATTCCCTGTCTGATAGGGATAGATTCCCAAGTATTTTTTTTAATAAATTATAAAAAAGAGAATCTATCTGCACCTAGATGCAAACTCAAAGAACCAGTATATAGACGTAATAAAAAATATAAAGGAATTTATAACTAATTATAAAGTTATACAACGCAAAATACTAACCTTTGAATCTTTGACATGTTTCTAAATGTCGTCGCGAAGATAAATACACCCACGAACCAAACGCTTCTACATTGCAAAACTGTCCTTGGGTAACTGAGGTACAGGGTGACTGCGTATCCTACTTATAGAATTCATTCTTAGTCGTGAGTTCGAAAAGTTATCTTTTTAAGATATGGGGCATCTATCCTGCTGGGGCATCTATCCCGGTTTTACCCTACATTGATGCTGTTCATTTTTTCTAAATTTAATTTTTTTCTTTTTTTCAGCTTGTTACTACATGATGTGGTTTGGCAATTTTCAGCGAATTTCTACCTACGAATTCAAACTGAACCAAAAGGCTACTGAAACAGGCCACTATAACATTCTGCAAAGGGGCCAAGCTATTACAAAAGAGTCCAATCGTGAGAAAATCGACGAAATGTACCAAAAATTAGGTCAGCAGCTGCCTGGTCAACAGAAGAGGTCTGATGCTGTTCCACGACAACGCCCGTCCGGGCGTCGAAGTTCTGCCTCACCCTCCATACTCCCCAGACCTCTCGCCAACCAATGACCTTCTTTTCAATTATTACACAATTTTCACAAACAATTCAATTTGTATTGTTGAATTTTTTGCAAAAAATGTGTTGTTATTATTATCATGAATAGTGTCATTAATTTTCATCAAGTACCGGGTCAGCCCGTTCATACTTTTCACCAGTAGAACCTTCGCCAAAGAGGACTAAGCAAAAATAGCCTTCGTTGACTTCATCGAATCCCAAGCACACAATGTTAATGCTGACTGAATTATTCAACTTGTGATCCGATGGCAAAAGTGCACTGATTCAAATGACGTTTCGATTGAATAAAATAAGTATATACTGAGATATTACAGTTTTAACTAAGTACACTCATAACAACGAAAACTTTCAAAACAGGCTCATGAAGAATTCCTCCTCAGAAGTACCAAAATTACACAACTTCAATTTTATTCAATATAAAATAACTCAAAACCTGAGATGCTTTCCAAAACACCACTATAGAAACATGGCAGTAAGAAGGAAAAAGCTCCGGAAGCCAACAGAGTCACAAAGGAGATCAACTTTCATTAGGAACGCCATGCATATGATACTCAATTAACTGATTTCGCAGTTGTGAAACTGCGGTGCAAAATATTTTATTCGACTGGAAAATGTGGATAGACGAAAACAAATCAATTGGATTCATATTCTTAGATTTGCGACGCGCCTTCGAGACAGTCGATAGAAAGAGATTACTTTTAAAACTACAATACAATGGAATAACCGGCACAGTACTGAAATGGTTCAGAGAATACATCAGTGATAGAAAACAATCAACAAAGGTCAATTATATTACCTCCTCCGAAATTTTTAATAATAATGGAGTGCCACAGGGTAGTACACTTGGGCTCTTACTCTTCCTTCTGTATATAAATGATCTTGTTTTTCAGATCTCTGAGAATTAGTTTCTTTGCAGATGACACCTTAATATATTACTGTTTCCGTAACGTTAATGAGCTGGTAGATACTCTAAATAGTGAGCTATTCAGAGTTAGTCAAAGTTTCAATCTCAACACTCTTAAACTGAATAGTGAAAAGACGAAATGTCTCTTACTGAGTAATAAAATAGGTTATGACAAAATCAAAAATAGAGGAATTAGTATAAAGATTGCTAATGAGGATATTGAAAGTGTAACAGTGGTGACCAAGGACTAACATTCGAAGAACATATATTGAAAGTGATAAAAACTATCACAGATAAGGACAATTTTCTGGTGAGAGTATCACGTAGCCTAACAAGATAGTCGAAAATTACAATTTATAATACATTAGTTTTAACCACATCTTACTGCCTGTTCTTTAATACTATTTACGGTTAACAAAAACGAGTTGGACCGATTTCAAAATCAACAAAATAGAGCCATGAGAATCATTCTGGTGGTACCAAGAGACAGGCAGATAGTCAGCATGTTGAGAGAATTGAAATGGATATCATTAAAAGATTAGGTGTACTATCAAACTATGGTATTGATATATAAGATGCATCACCATCTATCTCCGAACTACTTCAGCAGAAATTATTATAATTATAATACCAGAATCAACCGATATATCCATGTAGGAACCAAAAATAAGAGGTGTACTGAAAAATCTATATATCATGCAGGGATCTTGGCTTTCAATAATTTAGATCATGGTATCAAAGATTGTAATTCGATTGTTCAATTTAAGGGAAGGTTGAAAATTCACATTATGGGTGAGTGATTTTGATTTGATTTTATTGTTATTTCGTGAGTTCAATAACTTCATTACTATTCCAAGGTTTTTAAAGTGTTGTGTCTGTTGCTTTGTACCTGAATCAATACTTTTGTATTACCTTTGTTGCCTACCTATGTATATATATTTCATATGAGTGGCTGAAGTTTATTATTTGT
>WOGP01006432.1:0-12390 GCA_015342065.1 Leptinotarsa undecemlineata | reverse complement strand
GATTAAGTTATTGTGCTGTCGAGGGCTTGTGAAATTTTATACATTGATATCAGAACCGTTCTTATTACAATCGTCATCGAGGCAAAGACTTTCAAAATGTAACGCCTCATGCTTTCAACTGTACCAGGCGTTCATATTTTGAACGATGGTATGGTCCACACATAATGGCTTCAATTGGTCTTTTAAACGAATGAAAAGTTTCAATATAATATATTTTCAGAAGAATTAGAACATTTATAGTTTCGCTACACAGTAACTTCTTCAGTTCGACTGAGGAAGGTACTTTGGAACAAAGCGCGTCTTTTATGGAGTTAATAAAGTGAAAAAATCAAAATTGTGGCAGATTGAAAAGTTCTAGAACTGCTGTAACATGCATTGATATTTTTAGAGCTATACTAAGTAATATTGAATCTCATCTAATGTTTGGAATAAGTTTTTGAGGGATATCGAAGAAGCCTACAAGAATTTCCTCTCCCCATTTTCCTTCTACCAATAAATCCGAAATCCCACCCGAATTTTTATGGCCTACTTATCCTGCCATTTCTAATTGTCCGAACTTTGCCGCCAATTTCCGAAAAACATCTAGCAATAGTCCGCGGCTTCCGATAACGCCGTTACGGCCTATTTACCGGCCATTCCTATGCGCGTCGCGACGTCACTTGCGATCTTCGACGCGGTTAGCGCGACGTTTCGATGATTTGTCGCCTACGTGTCCATCGAAATAGTGCGTGGAACTGACCCCTGGCGGGTAATTACGTCGTTAGCGAATGGTGCGGACGGCATCTTGAGCGCCCCGACGCTTGCAGGGTCAGCCCGTGGACTCCATCATCGGGCGTCAGCTTGCGACCCCGGGCGTTTATGTGCCGGGAGATATTAAAGTCGGAATTTATTGCCGCCCCCGCCCATAAAGACACAGCTCGAGATCTACAATTACTATTTTCTTTATACTCGCGCCACACGTGCGCGAAGGCAGTGGCGGGACGTGCGGGTTTTCACACAACAACATAAAGGAAGATGAGAAGGTTTATATCGAATTTGGTGCTTTACATTATTGCGAAGTAATATAGTTTTCAAAAAGATATTAGTACTATACCGAAGGTTTATTTATTTAGAAGTTTAGTGATTTGATGCTTTGATTTGCTGTTCTCTGGAATTACTTTAGAATTTAAAAATGTCAAAATGAAAGCACATCAACTGGATAAGAAAATAAGCATGTACATAATCAATTGAAAAAAAAGCACAGCACCTCAACACCTGATGTTGGTGGCAACGTTTTGAAATTCCTCCATACCCCCCAATGCCGCGTATTTTCTTTGCCCCCTCCCCAATTTTCCAGCTAACACGATAACGAGAAAACGCATGTAACGTATTTTGAATTGTCACTGCTGAATACCCATTACCCCATTTTCAAACGTTTCTTATTGGGATTGCATATTAAAAGGTTAGGCCCCCGTTAAACTGACATGTTATAAAATGACGTATTTTGAGTCGAGACATCCTGTACACTTTGAAGAATCGCGCGTTAAAACGATAGAGCCCCGTTATGCTGCCATGTTTTTTAAATAACGTATATTGAGACCCCCTGTACACATTGACGTCATAATTTTTCTTCTATGTTTGCAGCCATATTTTTTCTTTAACGCTGGTAGCAATGTTTTTTCTTTAATCCAATTTGTCATTCATTATTACTATCATACCCTTATTTTTATAATTCAGCCACGTCGTTATCTCTTCATACGCTATTATACAGTATCAAATAATTTATCCATTAAATATGTGACTTATTATTTCACTCTAGTCCCTCATTTGGAAAACGAGTACACAGTGTCAATCGTTGATGTGTACGCACCTTTAAGGTGCAGCAATCGTCAATTCCCCCTATTTCCCTCAACGTAAACTGTCTCTGGTAAATTCGTCACACTAAATACGATCCTTCTTGAGTCTACGAGTTCTTCGCACCCCGACTCTGTTTCCCAACTACTCCTACGCTGGAATTTCGGGACAGAACCCTTCTTTAATCCTTGCTCGGGCGGCGTGCATAAGTTGTCGCTTGTGTTACGCTGTGATTAATGTTCGTCGAACAAATTGTCTAGAAAAACATTGGATGCGATGAACGCCCGATATCTTTCTCCGTCTGTGAATCTGATATTATTCGTCAGCTGTTTTATTAAACGCTATATTTAGTATCGTCATAAAAAGGGGTTTTCGTTTTACGATGGCATTAGAGCGTTATTAGAAGAGTCAAGTGCTCCTTGCAGTGATTTTTTGAGCATATTTCTGGTATTAACGTGGGGAAACAGCCAGAATTCATTGGAAATAAGTTTCAATTATGTTTGTCTGATGTTTGTTTTGGTGGACCACAAAAACCCTCACAAGCCTCTCTTGTTCTATGGTCTATCTACCATCCGCAATCGTTTCCTGTTGAGTTATTTGGTCCATTGATTGATAATCTGTTTAAAAAAAAATCAATCGTTTCTTGATAGTTTTGTAGCGGATGAAATCATAAATTCCGGATTAGTCATTGCATTCTTTATTCTGAAATATATACAACTGTTTTGAATTGTTTTCAAAAGGAGTTCATGTTGATTGAAGTGTAAGTGTGATTGAAGTAGGATGAAAAAACGACGCCAGGATAATCGACGAGTTCAATGATGGTGTTTTCAAAATTTTCTGAACAAAAACTTTCGTATAAATCATAAATAACAAAGGACCTGGAACACTTCCTTGTGGAGCACCTTAGTTATTCACTGTCCCATCAGAAATTTGCCTACATTTTTTTCTGTACTGGTACAAGTGCAGCATTTCTTTATCACGTCTGTCGCATCGGTTTGTGAGGCCGCTTGAATTCATTTTCTTCTTCTCGAAACTTAGTGGCACACATACAAACAAACTAGAAGACGATGTCAAATTTTTTCTAGGTATTGTAGACGCCCATTTCTTTAATATCTTTCGGCAAATAGAAAACTATGACATACCTCTTCTTCGACGTGTAATTTGGTATCTAGCTAGTAACAGAACACCGGCATATTTATTTATTAAACTCGTATTTGTCAACAATACTCAACCTACTTGACACTGCTAGATGCATCAACAATACATCGCATATTCTTTGCAATTCAATTGAAATTCAGAGTAATTTTTCCATTCGAAATAAAAATGTCTTGTTATAAGAATAAGTTAGGATGTAATCTTGACAATTCTGGATATCATAATGAACATTAGTTGTTGGTGTTCAAGGAGGAGTTGGAATTGAAGGATGGTTGTATTATTTTGAGGTTATGTGGATCAATGAAGCGTGGCAATTCATCTTTCATTTGGTCTGTTGTATCTGTTCCTTGTATTGGTGAGTTTTATTCATTTGAGCTGTCTAAGAATACTTGGGGGCAAGTAACTGCTGCCATAATCATAATATCAAATTGAACCTATACATTCTGTACAGGTATTTATGCAAAGTAAAGATATTTAGTCACAGTTGTATTTGGTTCAGTTTGATAAGAACAGTGATGCAGAAGGAGACCTCAAGATTCATGTATGGTGATAGTCAGATGTTAGTTTCATGACTGTCAGTTTTATCACTGTTTTAGTGGCCTAGTCTAAATTTTTTTCATATTTTCATCGGTTTGAAGGCCATAATCCATAACGAACGACTGTCAAACTAAAGAAAAACCGCTTGATTTCTTATTATAATATTATATTATATTATAACATAGGCTGATTAACGGAAAAACAGATTTTAAACAGATTTTTTAAACAGATCCCTGACAGTGTTGCCATTTCTCTCTCACATAGTCGATTGCGAGCAAACCCAATCTTATTAAATCGTTGTTTATAGTTGGAAATCAGATGTCGCATCTTGTAGCGCATGCTGAACGTAACATGGCCGATGCCAGGGCGTACAGAGTTATGAATGTACCCAATTACATCTTAAAAGCTGTGCTCCATTAATTTTCACAGCTGCTGCAGCTTAATTGGGATACACACGCTCGATAATAAACTCTCAGACCATCGTCTCATAGTTCTCTGTATTTTCGCACAGCCGGGGTTGATTAGGTGCGATGCCCATGATTCTTAATAACACTACAGATGCTTGTAATTGATGCTGCGTTTTGCGGATTTTCCCTCTCGGAAGGAAAGTTTATATAAGCAAATGACTTTGACTTATTGTTGAACAGGATCACTAGCTTGGCGCCCAACTTGATTTTGAAGGGTTCAAATTTCACGTAGCCTCATAAAAATTTAAGGGCATCGTTTCAGGTGATCTAGAGGGCCATTTCAAGTGATCATGTTTGCCAATCGACTGGTTTGGATAATTTCCATCAAGCTACTTCCAAACCAAGTTGTTTGGTTCTGTTAGTTATTCAAAAATATTTTATGACGCAAGGAATGAATTTGTAAACAGACTTAAACCTTTTTTCTTGAGAAAAAATGATATTTCATCCGATCTTGATATTTGGTTCCAATTAAAAGTTCAGAAGGGTACCTCTCATATACGCACTGTGTGAGTTTGGGTGTTTTCTACTATATTCAACTGGAATAAGTTCGACTCGGTTTTCGAAGGCAGAAGGAAAACTTCTGACGCTGATTTATAAACCTCGTTTTGATACAAGTCTTATCAACTGAAATTTCATAAAATATTATTCCAGACTCACATAAAATTGTTCATTTATGAAATTTGTATAACTCTAAGCATAATCAAGAGTTCTTCGAACAGATATCGGAAACGTTTTGCCTCTAAAAATAGTGTATATTGTATTGGTGCTTCCTTTCGTTTTATTTTCCTCTTTCTATTATTCAACTCAAGAAATTGTTTGTCACGACTATAATTACAATCGACATCAAGAAACAGTTTAATAATACTTCCATATAGGCGGTTGCGACGAATAAATCAATAAAGCGGTAAATTTATTTTATTGCTTATTCTTCCACATCGAACAACATCAAAGCTTTATGCTAGAGTTCCGTATTTAACGATGTTCTAAGTACTATAATTTCGATCGGCGACTTTTTTTCTAACCATATTGTTTTTAAAATTCAGAACAAACGAGTTTAATAATAACGTGCGTTTTTCTTTGCGACGACATAATTTATTCAGAATGGGAAAGTAATAACAAAGTCTATTTGTCGAATAAGCAATAAAATTCAACGTTTCTGTTGACATCACTGAAAGAAATACTGATGAGAAAAAGTTTGATAACTTTGAAATAATTATTGGTGTATCAGAAATCAATATGCAGCAAGCAGATTGTTCCCAGCGTCTGCTTTCATGATTCATCAATATTCAATTGGATGCAGTAATGATAAAATTAAAAGAACAGTTAGATAAACAGCTGAAGCTGACAATAAAAAGCCTAGACAGCTCCAGTAAGTTGAACAATTAAATGTATAGAGAGTAGGGACCACTTAGCAAATGTGGGACCACTTACAATAGAATGAAGAACGGTTCTGAGGCATCACCCTGGAGAACACCATTCTCATCATCGTGATCAATAAATTATTATTTATTTTTATTTCAATGTCTCCACACACTCCTCTTGTAGTATGAAATAATCAGAAAATGAATCTATATTTATGTTCTCAATATTAAAAAATCCTCAGGTTCGTCACAATGGGATTCGATGTTGGACACAGATTTTGAAAAAGTATGCTTCTCAATGGGGGATATAAATAATGGACTACCCCAAGACTGAGTATCGAGTCCAATACTTATGTGTCATGTACACAATGTTCATAAAAGATTCAACATCAATTTATATGAAAATGAAATTTACTTAAGATATAGTTACTTTCGATTCAATTCAGTTGAACTTGTATGTGATATTGATAAAGGTGATTCAATTTTATAATTTTGTATACTCTTTTGGTATATTTACAAATCTTTTTTGTATGTTATACGAATATCGATTGCACAGTTACATTTGAATATTCATAGTGTTTATGTAGTTTGGGTAATCATCTAGCTTTCTTGATAGGATGTTGAGTCTTTTAGGCGATAAAGCTTATATTACAATAATAAGTGGATTTTGCTTTAGGTAATTATAGCTAAACATAATTGGTATTCAAAAAAAAAAACATCCACAAATAGATTGATGTGATGAACCTTCAAAAAAATCAAAAGAAATACAGTCTATTATTCACCAAAAATGAGCCCATATTGAGTGGGTATATTAGATCCTTTAAATCATCCAAACTCACGAGGGTTTGGGGCTAAAGCACTAATAATTAGTATTATTACTAGTAATAATATACTAACAAAATAGACTTTGGAGAATTGTTAATCAAAGCTCGTTTAGCACTGAAGATTATATATGAAGATTGTAGGTAAACATTTAAAAAAAAAGTGGCCGAAGGATGGAGCCTTGTGGAACCCCCAGACGTATTAGTGTGCTTCTTATTTTTATATACCTTCTTTCTAATAATTATCATAGTTTATCCATCAGTTCCGACACAACGAAAATTGTCATCGGCGTAAATTTCTGTCCGACGGCAAATCTTCCCATAATTGTTTCCATGTCGGACCCTTTTACGTCTAATCCATCATTTGTAGTGGAAGGGTTGTCGGCTAAGCGATTCGCCACCCCAACGCGGAAACGATAATTGTACGAGAGCAGAAATGGAATAACATTTATTTGTAAAAGTCGTCCGATCGGAAATTCTGACAAGTGTCGAGACGCAGGATAGCCTACTCAGCACAGAGATGATCATTAGGCCGGATTAGGGGGTATAATGGACCGAATTCCCTGAAACCTTACACCAAGCAAAGGGTTGACGAAAACAATGAAAGGGGCCATTTTGACGCACTATGACTGTTTGCTTGCTTTCTCTATTCGATCGATATTCGATATCGGGGATGCAAACATTGTCATTTCAGAAATGTGCTAGAGGGGATTGGTTAAAGCAGTATAATCATTATGTCGGTTCTGTTGTCTGACAACATCTTTGGTTGAACATCTTTGGATTGAACCTTGAAGAAAGAGACTCATCACTTCATATCTTCATGTGATCTGTCTATTATACATAGAGAACGACAAATTTATCTTTATATCCTCCAATTATCTGAAATCTTTGGAAGTCTCATTAGTTGTTTAACTCAACAGTTTATTGCCGGAATACAAAAAGTGAGCTAGATCTTCTGGATATTGGTTCTTTCACTTCATACTCATAAATCTTGAAAAAAAAGCGGACCAAATATGGTTCCTTGAGGTACTAGAGGTCTGCTTCAGAGTATACAAGACATATCTTACGGAACAGTATAGGAGTATATGGGAAAATGAAAACCAAATATTTTTGTGACGTAAATGAAAATAATCATCCAGTTATTTGAGTTCTGATAGTGTCTCCTATCATATATCCAGTAAACTCATCGAATACTGGGTTTGTAAGTTATTTGTCAATTATTTTCAAATTTCACCTCACCATATCAGTAATCTATCTATACTCATATTTTGTCATAATCTATTGAACTTAGAAAGAAGCCTACTAAACCTACTAAAATCGTATGAAACTTTTTTTTTCAGTATTTAATACATACTAGGCATTGTATTCCATGTGAGAAAATATAAAAAATGTTCTGCTCTTCGACCAATCAGAGCGTATTTTAGTTATCTCTCATACGTCAACTATCACATGCTATTTGTCATTGGTTACATGTCTGTTTCTGTCTGTCATGTGTTTTATGTCACCTGTCATGTCATTTTCCATCTGTTGAGGGTTTATAAATACATATCTCATTGAAAAGTATTTGTGTGAAATTATTTGTTCGAAATTTCATTGAATAACTATCAAATAGATGAGAACAGCTATCAAACTCGCTTGTACATTTAAACAAGTGTCAGGCAACTCAAACAAGATTCTGGCGAAATATCTGAAGTGTGACACCTACGAAATCAGGTGTGGAAGTGAAAAAAGTACGTTGGTCAAACTAGATGTGCAGTTGCAACTGGTATTATAGAGTTATTTTCGGGAAATAGAGAGAATCATTGATTTTTGAAAGCATTTGTTGTACATCATATGAACACGTGTTGAAAAAGTTCGTCATTTTTTTAAAGATGGAGGGGGGTAGAAAGAGTGCCCCTCCACGAATCTAATCTCCGCGAGCAGCATCCCCTAATTTTCTCAACAGCGAATTCAGAGAGAAAGGTCTTCCGACTCCTCCAATTCAAACATATCGTCAGGTGTACCAGGCGAGATAACCCTGCGGGCGGGGTACGCGGTCGGAGGAGGGGTAGCTGCGTTAATTCCGCCCGTACAGATTACGCACGTTCGCTCCATTGGAAATCCTCATCGTGCAGGCTGGAGCTGTATGGAAATGTTGGTCAAATATATCATTCTGACTTGACAGTGCAATTCTCTTATCTGCGCGCCACCGGCGGGATCCCGAGGGTTGCTGAAAAACAGAATCGAGTGAGCGGAGAGGGGGTTGAACTCCGACCAAATTGCAAACAAAACACGGAGAAGACCCAAGACAGGGGTGGGCTGGCTGCTGAACAGTGCTGCCGTTTCTGAAATCACTAGACTTGAAAACAGAATGTACTGAATTGAGTGAAGTTGTACTAAATTCTTCTTCTTCTTGTAAGTTGGCTATGGTTGTCAGGAGTTCTAGATATTTTTATGTGTAATTTTCATCTTAAACTCATATTCAAGTCAGATCGATTCGGAAGAAATTCACTTCATATTAGAGAAGAAAGTAATTATAATTATGAAACGACAACAAAAATTAATTGGCGCTCCGTGTGACTTCTTTTATTCCAGTGGCTCATTTGCTTTTTCAGCTGCAGAAAAACCCGAAAAAACCTGCAGCACTACATCATCTGAAGATTTTGATCTGCCAATGTCGTCTTTTCCATAAAATAAAATATAGGGTGTCTCCAATGGCTCCAATGAATTGAAGACATAGCCAGAACACTTAGTAACACTGTTTTTGAACTGTTTCAATAGACAACCAAGAACGAAACGAAGAACTTGGAGCTTGAGGTTAAGCTGATTGAACCATATTGGAAAATAAAAGAAGAAGATCGTCCAATTATAATATTTTTGATGAAAATAATTGACCAATTCCAGAGGAATAAAGAAATACACTAGACAAAAGATAATTCTGAATTGAATTGAAAAAAAAAATGAATCAGAAATTTCTTAGAATAAAAAAGTATACCTCGAAGTTCTCTGTTTAAGAACTCTTTCATTTGGAGAGCGGCTTTCACGCAATCAATTATTCTTATTATCTGATTGATTTGTCTGAGATTATTTTCATTCAACATTAAACTATTAGAGAACATCTTGTAATAAGATTTTGCTATGAATTAATATTTATCTACAGTAATTTGATTTTCGAATGTTTCTTCTGGCAATATTCCTTGTTTCCTTAACTTTGAGGTTCAAATTATGAAACTAGATGTCGCCCACTCCGAGGTTCTCCCGAATAAAAAATGTAGCAAAAGTAACTAATCTGGTACCGAATTAGTGTACCACATTAGTGTGAATTGTACTGAGAAAGTACAAATAAATATAGAGAATTAGAATTTATCAGGTTTCCTTACTCGTAAGAAGGTGCAAAGCGAGTTGACATATATGGAAATGTTACTGTAAGATAACGAAAGAACCAAGTTTGGAGAATATTCTGAATTTATCTGTATAATCAAGACAGTGATACATAATTCATGAAACAGAACAAATATGATTGTTAACTGTCCAAATTATTTTCCGATTTGGTCCACAAGCAAGTAATTTTATAGATGTAAGATCCTGGCGTCTAACGGTTAGAAGATGAACTACATTATTGATAAAAAAGAGTTAAAGTTCGTTAAATTAGATAAGTGTAGACTAGGAAATTTCTTTTTGAGTGGACATAATCAACTTCTGGTTTCCCAGAAGGAATTGTTCCCAATTTTTTTTCAAGAAGATATTGAACACGATATTATCAATTACTGTAACTTCTTCAATTTACATTTATTCTTCCAGCCCGTCCCTGTTCTCTCTGCATGCAGATCCAGGCGAATATTAAAAACGACGAAGTTATATGTACGAGAAAATATGAAAAATTAAACGAATAAGGTTTTTTGAATCCCCCCATGGTTTCAGCTTTATACCGTTGAAATTAACTGTTCTAAAAACAATCATCAAACAAAAAAGACAAAGGCTGTATAGAGGAAACGTGAAATATTCAGGAGGGGTAGATTTGCATTCTTATAGAAACGAAGGTGTATTAGGAAAGGTGAAGGTCAGTGTAATTTATTGTGATTATTTCCTTTGGACCGATAAAATGATGAACAAAATCAAAGTGATGAACACCAAAACAGAGTTGTTCAGCAGTAAGACGCTTCTTTCCAACAGCCATAGAATCAACATGTTAGATATGTTAGATATATCTCTTTATTTTTTATTGACAGTTCCTCCACTAGTTTTATTTGTGTATTGAATTCAGTAATATTCCTCTGAAAGAAACACAAAAACGAAACATGTAAGTTGAAGATTGTTTTTCAGAATTGCCAGCAGGTAGAGCTGGTAATGTATTCATAAATCCTCAAATGTTATGTTCATCTGTCGCTTGGTACAAATTAATATTGTACTGATTTATCTTTTCCTTCATTTGATGATAGCAAATGCAAAACGTTAAAAGACTATCTTGAATGTAGAATCTTACTTGATCTATATAGATTTTGTACGTGAAAAATGTAGCGTTTTATTACTCTGTAGATAGAATCGATTGGAACCTATCAAAATCAAGTCACTGGGTTGATGAGCTTCACAATTTTTTACGTTCACACAATATGGCGGAGATGAAATCGAAAATTCTCCAAAACAATTCCAACAACACCCTGCTCAATCTTCGGAAGGTGATTTCACTTCAATATCTCTGCCCCCTACGCCCCCCTCGAACCACCTCTTTCCGTTCCGCCAGCTTTTCCATCCATTTTGTCTTATTTCACAAAGTGATCTATTCCAAGAGTTTTCATTTGGTCGGGAGCTTTTTGGTGGTGGAGTTTTTTCGCGCTTTCATCCCTAAGGGAAAACGGGTGTGCGACACGGCAGGTTGAACGTTATTTATGGGTGCTTTTCCACTTCGAACTAGCTGTCGCAAAAAGGCGCGCGACGTATAAAACACGTATCGCGTCGGATGCCAGAGACGATACTCTAATCCAGCGACTTTTGATCTATCGGCGGAAAGGAAACGGGTTTTGGTGCTTTTTGAATTTGCGGCCAGACAGATTCTTTACCGAAAGGAGTGCGTTGCAACTTTTTACAGTGAAACTGTTCAGGGGTGCCTCATAAACATCTCCTGGGGCCCTCTTCGTTCAGCTTCTACACCCGAACATTTTCTCACAACTAATTCGTTTCTCGATAAACATTTCAATCAAATTACAGACCAATATATCTTCAATCGGTAGGATTCAAACTATACTGGGTGTTTATGGTACATAAGCCATGATTTGAAACGTAAAGATGCCATATAAATATGAAAAGGAAACCTCAATTTCATTTTACTGTTCGAAGCATATTTATGGAAAGTTCACCAAAATTATAAGAGTGTGTCTTGGAAGACTTTGATGAATTATGGGCAATTTTGAGGGTAGACAGACTCAATATGTAACGTGATCAGCTTGCTTATTCACCTCTGGTCCGGGAACCACACATAATCTGCTTCTTTCGACATATTACGACGCGAACAATATCACTCGTATTGTCGACTCTAAGCTTGGATGACTTCATGGATCATCCTCGCTCTCAGAAGCTTCAATAACTTTTGGGCTAGAAAATATTCCTCCAATATACTCCCCTTCTCTATCGCTCCATTTTCCCATTCGAATTTCCCATTTTCAAAGCAGTATTTCAAGTCATTTTCTGAAAGCATGTTCATGGTCTCGGCCACCTTTTCCTCCACGGCCTCAACTGTATCAAATCTGGAAGAAATCATTGAAAGGAACCAAAACATACAACAGTCATACCGAGCTAGATCTGGTGAGCAAGTTGGCGAGATCAAGCTGGACCATTAGCTCTAACAACCAAGGATCATCACACTAGATCTGAAAATGTCGCAGTGAATTCGTCAAGCCGAAGTACAGCTCCCCGACAATCTAATCTAAGGTGGATGGTCCAATACAGGGTTTTCTGGTGGATCATCTACAACTGGTTCTTCTACATATCTGGTAATTCACATAATAATAATAATCTTTATTCTCTTTATTTAGAGACGTATACTTACCTCGGAGTGGAACAACGCCACTCGCAAGAAGCAACAGCAGTGAAAAACTCTCTCCGCGGCAAGTATCAGCACAAACTTCGACAGATCTGGTCATCAGAACTGTCGGGGAAGAACAAAGTTGCTGCAACGAATATGCTTGCCGTTCCAATCTTACTCTACTCGTTTGGAGTAGTGAAGTGGACTCGGGAGGAGCT
>WOGP01006431.1:0-12390 GCA_015342065.1 Leptinotarsa undecemlineata | reverse complement strand
CTGATACTTGCCGCGGAGAGAGTTTTTCACTGCTGTTACCTCTTGTGAGTGGCGTTGTTCCACTCCAAGGTAAGTATACGTCTCTCCGGCATCCAGATGGTGTAGGATGCTTCCATCTACGAGCTGCACATCCTCTCCGTAGTTCCCGCATCGTCCTATTTTGAGATGGACCATTGCACATTTGTCTATCCCGAATTTCATATCGATAGCATGCGTGTACTCTTCCACTACCCTCAAGCACTCATAAAGATCCTTCTCTCCAGACGTTTAAAGTTTAAGATCATCCATATACAACAAATGTGTGACCTTGTGCCTTCGGTTTCAGGGGGCAGTAAATTAATGGGTTTGATGTAATTTGAAGTTATTCTTTTTTTGAATGCTCATAAATGAATGTCCTGTATTTTTATTGTATTTTAAAATTATTCATTTCACAACTTTGCAGTAATTGAAAAGTTAATTCAAGGAAAACTATTTTTTGGCAAAGTTTCCACAGAGGTGGACATCGGATCTCACAGGAACCCAAATTTGAAATGTGATGAATCATTGATCTGGTGAAAAAACATTGTCAACTTAGTTTCCTTTCTGAATATGTACTTTCTATAAAAATTCACGAAACAAGTTTTTTCCTCGAAGAAACATAAATGTATCTTGCATTTATAACTACAACAATTGTTTTTTTAGAACTGTTCTCAAATTTATGGGTTGAAAGAGTTTCCTTTCATATGATTTTTCACTGGGCTGGCCCGAAAATAGCACCATGTGTTTTCATATGTACTTTTCAACATGTATGCAATCAGAAATATACGGAGAATATTGAAGTTGACAGTTACCAAAATAGTTTTTAAGATAATTTGAGTACTTTCAACCATGAAATGTCAAACAAAAAATTGTTCAATATTGGCATTAGAGGAAATGTTCTCAAATGGTTCCAGAATTATTTAATCAATAGGAATATTATGTTCATATTGAAACTCATGAAGGTTCTTTTAAGAATAAAGTTATTTTAGGTTAATGTTTAACAAGTTTTATAATCCCTACGTAAAACTACCTATAAGTAATAAATTTTTATCAAGTTTTTTTAAATTGTCTTTCTAGTTTTTTTTTATATCAGTTCAATAATTATTGTTTCTTATAGATATTTTCATCCCTGGAAGAAAATGAGGTGGGTCCTGATGGAAAGAAAAAAGGACAGAAAAAGGCTAAAAAGAACACAAAATCGAAGGCAAATCAAAGAAAAAATAGTAAGAAATCAAATGCTCCTCAAAATGGTAATGATTTGTCAGCAAAAATATTTGCTACAATGGAAAAGCATAAAGAAGTATTCTTCGTTATTAGGTTACATTCTGTTCAATCAGCTGCCAGCTTGAAGGTAAGTTACATGTATTAAATCAGTTTTGTTTTGCGGGGTATTGGAATTTCAATAAATAATTACATATTATCTGTGTAACATTATGGTCTGTACCAAGATTTTTTGTTATACTGAAGATAATTTCTGATTTTTCAGCCAATTCAAGACCCTGATCCTTTTATCAACTGTGATCTCATGGACGGACGGGACGCGTTTTTAACGCTTGCCCGGGAAAAACATTACGAGTTTTCATCTTTGAGACGAGCAAAATACAGCACAATGTCCATGCTGTATGAATTACATAACCAAGGACAAGACAAATTTGTATATACTTGCAATAATTGTAAAGCACATGTGGAAACTAGATATCATTGTACATTTTGTGAAGATTTTGACTTATGCATTCATTGTTATGAAAAAGATGGCCATCCTCATAAGATGGTGAAACTTGGGTTAGACATAGACGATGGCAGTTCACCAACAGACAGCAAAGCCAATCCTGGCGAAGCAAGAAAATTATCTATACAGGTAATTTATAAATGTCTTTTTGTTTCCTGTTATTCAATTAAAAATGTATATTTCAGCGGTGTATTCAGTCATTGGTGCACGCTTGTCAATGCCGAGATGCAAACTGCCGTTTGCCGAGCTGTCAGAAGATGAAACGTGTTGTAACGCATACGAAGGTGTGCAAAAGAAAAACGAACGGAGGTTGTCCTATTTGTAAACAACTTATTGCACTGTGTTGTTATCACGCTAAACACTGCCAAGAAACCAAATGCCCCGTCCCATTCTGTTCGAATATAAAACACAAGCTCAAACAACAACAGTTACAACAGAGATTGCAACAAGCACAATTGCTCAGAAGGAGGATGGCAGTAATGTCCAAGACAAACTCGACAAATGCTCTTCCTTGTGCTACCAATGTGCCAATGAGTGGAGGCGTGGTGCAGTCAGTACTGCCAGGTTCGGTTAGTCCTGCAAGCACTATGAATACTGGTACGTATGGATTTGTTTTTTTTTTAAATATCTTCATTAAAAGGGTGAAGGATAGATACCGGCCACCTTACCACGTGAACTTTAAAACTCCTATCTTAACAGCTTTTTATGACTTGTACCTCTCTAACCTACCCCGTATACATATCTGTGTGTCGTTTATTAAAACTCTAGAACAAGTGAAATCACTTCTTGCACATTTCGTGGAACAATCTGATGTGTTTCACAAGATGATTAGGAGAATAACGTCTGTTGAAAGATAGTATTAAGTATTGTAGAAACTTAGTCAAATGTAAAACTCATTATTACAGTTTATTGTATGATTTTTCACTATGAAGGGTTGTACAAAAACCGCGAGACGTGTATACGCTATACGGTATTCATGTGTTTGCATGACATTACCTCAATTACTCTAGCATTAGAAGCTAAGAGAATATCATCCACACTACAATTAAAAGATAATATATTGGTTTTTGAAATATTGAATAACAGATTTGAATTACACTGATTCGTGATTTTGTTGATTTTGTCACTGTAATTGCTATTATGCCTAAATATTGTGGTGTCATCTGCAAATAAAGTGAATGAAGCCTCTTAGTCAATGGTTGTTAAGTTCTTGATGTAAAAAAGAAATAGATTGGAACCCAATATCGGACCCTGTGGTACTCCGTTAATTATATGAGAGATTTCAGATAAAGTGAAAGATTTAATCACTTGACTTTTGCCAGTTAGATATGACCATTTATGAATAAATTCCTCGATTCCATGATGATACAGTTTTCTGGGCAAAACTTGATCATTTTCCCACTCAAAAACTTTGAAAAAATTAGAGAAGAGACTGCTGTCCCCTTTCATTAATATTGTAAACTTCGTTTAGAAATGAAAAAATTAGTATTTTTTGCTTTAAAAATTCTGTTACGCAAATTTTAACAAAACTTTTTCATAATTTTGGCAAGTGAAGAAATCACCTTTATAGAGAGGGAAAGAACATTTTCACCAGATACATTTTGTTCCAGAGGTACCAATTCTATCTCAATATAAATAGATATATGTACATCACTGAATAACTGATAACTTGAGTACTTCGCACCAACTTGTATAACTCTTTAGAATGGGGGCTTGTATATCTTACACTAGTTTCTAATTTGTCATTCTGTAGTTCGTTATTAAAAAATATCTGTTACTTGTTTTGGGGTTTTCAAGGACTATCTATAGAAATGTGACATTGTAAACATGGTAGGTCGAAGAGTTTTGAATCAGAAAAAATTGATGCATAAATTAATACAGTGTAATATATTATTTTCAACTTACCGTTTTCATCATTCATCTATTTGATTATATGATTTTTGAATTGAAGGTTTACCTAATTCATCAATGGGTATTCAAACTCCACATCAAGCAGGTATTGGTTCGAAGCCAGGTACACATACCCCACCAGCGAATGTACTTCAAGTCGTCAAACAAGTGCAAGAGGAAGCTGCTAGACAACAAGCTCCACACGTTGGTTATGGCAAAGTCACTCCTAATCAGGTTCCTGGACAGAGTATGCCTCCTCCACAAATAAGAAACATGGGCCATTTGGGAGCAGGGCAAGGTAAGACTTCCTCATAATTGAAAACATTTCTCTATAGGCATTCTGTTGATTATGCCAAACTTATTTTTCTTGTTTTCTGATTGTAGGATAATTGTCTGAAGGGTATTATTTGTTTCAGGTGGAAATCTCTTGCCAATGGAACAGTGGCAGCCAAGGTACGCTGGCGGTGGTGTTGCGCCTGGTATCCGACAATCGGTGCCACAAGTACTGCAACCAGGTCAGATGGGTCAACCACCCTTGCAAGCCAATCCGGCAGGTGTAAGGCCTGGTGCTGCACCCCCACCTATGATGCAAAAGCAAGCCCTCCAACAGCTCATGCAAACATTGCGCTCGCCTCAGTCTCCAGAACAGCAACAACAAATACTTTCGATACTTAAGTCTAATCCTCAGCTTATGGCGGCATTCATCAAGCAGAGACAGGTATTTTTTGTTGTCATTTTTTTTTTCTACAATTTGGTATGGTTAGATGTAGCAAGTGTTTACGAACTAAAGTATTTTTTTCTTGAAACAAGAATTACAGTGTAGAAAGAAGTATTATTCAGCCTTATTTTGACTTTTATGCAAGTCTTATACAATTTTAATTTGAATAAATTGAAGCAACTATTCAAACTTCAGAATCGATGAATACGAATAACATATCTTTCGTTATAAACCAATCAACAATATGTAATCTACATTGGGTTGGTTTAAGGTGCTTTACCATCTCTTTTATTTTTTCAATGATTTTCATCTATAAAATTGTGAATAAATCAGCACCATCATACCTTTATGACTCAATTACATTCAACATAGAAATTCATGAACATTTATCTCGGAATAGAAATTATTTGCATATATGCAGGGTTAATAACTCCGGACATTTGAACTGTTTTTTTTAAGGCTCTCCAACCAGTTTAATAAATTGCCTGTGAATAGTAGATCTGCCAAAAGTTTTTTTGAAAAATTATAATAAATATTAAACCACATTTCAAACATTTTCCATCTGTTGAAAGACCGTTTGATTTCTCAGTAGGATATCTTGAATGGTAATTTGAGTTTGTTTATCCTGTTATTCAATAAAGCTGCCAAGTTATAGCAGCTACCTTCAAATTTTCTAGTTGAGAAACTGGATATTGTAAAAATACAAATTTCTATATTATTATTATGAACAATAGATTGTCTTATTAATGAAGAGTCTGGGATTTTCAATATAATTTTTGTATAATTATAATAAGAAATAATAGATTTAAATATTATACTCGGTTTTGTAAATTACCACACAAATATGTTGTCTAAATCCAAATTTATGCCGTTTATATTCTCTCAAATATTCGCCATACATTCAAGATGTATCTTTGTATAAGTTGATTTTTATCATCTTAGGTAGGTCAAAACAATCTATAGTACAATTCCATAATAGTAGGCACTAAATTCTCAGAAATATTGCATTAAAATGAAAACGTTGTTGAGGTTGTGATTCTACATATTTTGTCGTCATTTTTCCTCATCTGTTTAGAATAATTTTCGTACGCTACTGCAAGACAGATTAAGGCGAAAACATCAATCATTTCTGAGAATTTAGAGCCTACTAGTTTAGAATAATAGTATAGCAAACAGAAAGGAACAACTCCAAAGGATGTTATTCCTCACCTCTAAATTGAATCATTTTCCATCCTAACTCTTTGTAATCTAGCATATAGTTTGCAAACCAAGATAAAAGACTACCACTCGATCCAAGATAATGTGGCTTGTGTATTGCGACTTATCCCAGGCCAAGGCTTTATTATTTGCTACTTTTGACAGATGGAAATGTGGTCAATAATGATAAATAAATATTAATCAAGAATTATCATTACAATCATATTACATTGATTGGTACAATCATGCACATGGAGTTTGATAATTTTATAAAACTACAGTGGCCGGAAGGAATTCTTTCACTTTATTAATTTTGTTTTCCAGTGAATTCACAATACACTAAAAATTTTCTCAGTTTATTTTCGTAAATTTCTTTTATAAATTGTAATTTCTGGTATTATTATATTGGTAAAAATGATTAATATGAGTGAGTTTAGTTCAAGAAAATAGTTTTAGTTTTTAGTACAGTTCAAAAGAAATGAAGCTTAACTTTGAATAACCAATGGATTCCAAACTTATCAAGAAATCGACAGTTGATGTTTAGTCAAGGCCTCAGGAACGTCTTCTTTTCTTCTTGTCTGGAAACAAAATTGATTTTTCTTACTAAAATTAATGTTTGAATTTGTATGCAGTATAACCTATTGAGCAATATTTTAATTTTTTTCAGTCCTGTTTTCATTGTTTCAGAGAAATGGACATTGGTTTTTTATTCCTACATAAGTTCCTTGTTTATGTTATTTTCTGTTCTCCCAAATAACCTCTCTTGATCCTGACATGTCCTGTTTCCTGATCCCTAGGATACTAACACTCTGAAAACAGGTAATTTTTTGTAAAACTCTTGAACCCACTAATTTTCCTTAGTCTAGCCTTAACGATTTATTTTCATTTCTTGATGTGTTTTTTGTAATTTTGAGAAATTCGAAAGTATTGAATATGATAATGATAATAATAAATGATCTTTATTTAATGTCGTGAAGTTTAGCAAAACACTATTTTTACACTAGAAAATATTGGAAAAGTTTTCATTGATACCTTACATATTTTTTTAAAGTTCAGGAAATATAGAGTTTGGATAAATTCTAAATTTGGAACAATCGAGAATCTGACTACCACATTATCTGTATCATTAGGCTGTAATCATCTCCCCAAAATGTTTTGTTGTTTGATAAACGATTTTTCTTCAACTATCAGAAACAAAATAGTTTCACATTCATATCAATTCAGGCTGCAAAAATCCAGAAAGCAGGTCCATTGTTGGATGTGTTCATTTGGACTAATCAAATTTTTCCTTTTGCCCAATTTACATGCTTAAGTTATATGAGACTTTGGTATTATATAAAAAAATTACAGCATGGAGATTTAATTTCCATGAAGCTATAGTGTTTCCTAAATATTTGGAAAAAATTAACAGGTCATATAGCCTGATAATCTTTATTTTTCCAAAACACGATTACAGTTCATTTTAGGGAATAATTAACTTGAACATTATTCAAGAAAAGAAAATCATACAGACACAAACAGATCAAATAATATAACTTCCAAAGTTAGGGACTTGCCTTATCCCATTCACATTTTTTGCAATAATAAGCATACCACCAACAAAATCACTTTCCTTTATCATCTTTTTTTTTATTTTCAATTCCTTTATAATTAGCAAATTTGTTTTCAAACACTTTTGTGCGGAATAACATAATTAAGTTTTACTACGAGAATGAGAATATTTTGGAAAAAATTGAAATTTTGTTTCTTCAGCAGGCACAGCAGATTCAGCAGGCAGGTGGTGGTGGTGCACCTCCCCAACAACAGCTACAGCACATTCTCAACACGCAACCGAATGCTAATCAACAGCACCAAGCTAGAATGCAAATTCAAAGTGGAATTATGAATCAACCAGGCCAAGGCTTAAACCAAGGACCTGGCCAGCCAATGAGTCAGCCTCAGTGGTACAAACATCAGCAGATGCTAGCGATCCAAAGGCAGCAGCAGCAAGCAGCACATCAACAGCAGCAGCAAGCAGCACATCAACAGCAGCAGCAGCAGGGTTTCCAACAGCCTGGTGCTTGCCCAACGTATCAACAGCGATTGCCAGGTATCCGGCAGCCACACCTAGGATATAACAATTCGTTTACTGATCAACAGTATCCTCAAATGCAAGGACTGAAACCATCGCCATCATCAGTTACATCACCGCAAGGGGTGATGGGTCCTCCTCAAGTGCAGGGGATTTCTGTACAGCAACAGCAACTGATGCAGAGTGTACGGAGTCCGCCTCCTATAAGGTAAGAATAGGGTTGTTTCAATTCTTGCATTTTGTTTGTTAGTATGGTACATTAAAAGGTAATTTGTTGGATTCACTGTCCATTTTGAGAGTACTATCAGTATTTATTAGATAAGTGTTTTACCGATTAGAAGCCCTGCTTTACTCTCTACAGCCATACGATTGGTAAAATGTGTGTTACTTGAGAACAGTAAATGTTATGAAAATATTTGAATTTAACACTGTGAGATTTTTACATAACAGTAAATAGTCACCCCCTCTCAACTTTTGAATGTAACAAGATATCAACACCGGACATAATTTACGTAAGAAGGTATCCTTTTTTTATTAGTTTTTGATATGACAATATTGTTGCATCACTTTTCGCCTGGAGGGCGCTACCAACTTTTTTTTATAAATCGAAAGAGGGGTTGTGTGATACCTCGTTTAATAGGTATTTCTATTCTCTATACAATACTTTTTTTTATTGTTGGAAATGGAATTATCCAATTGATTCCAAGTGATTAGCAGTTTTATATTCAATTTTTGTCTCAAGAAACAAATGCTTATAATCAGGGACTTATAACTAACTACAAAGTATTATACAATAATATAATATAAAAATTATTCAAAACTCACTCCAGTCCATTTCAATAAATATTCAAAATGTTAATCATTCATTCCCTGACAATAACGAAATACACCTACAAATTTTGTTTCTTATATTATGAAATATTCCTGGGGAAATATCTCTTTTCCTATCCACAAGTTTAAAAATGAATATGGTTGTATATCGTACAGTTCAGATGTCAAATATTTTCCCAAAAATATCTCTACGTACTATCAGATGACCTAGTGGGCTCTTCTAACGGATCATGTTTGTCTGTCTACCGGTTTTCAACTAATTTTAGGTTTCAGCAAGATGAGGTACCTCTTTATCACGACCAGCTGGTTAAAAAGTGGCTAGATGACAATCCAAACCATTAGATAGGTAAATGTGGTCCCTTAGAATGGCCCACTGAAGATTTTTGTGAAGATTGGTGAAATCAAAATTTTACGTAACGCCACTGCAGTTTACTTTAGAGCTCATGGTTAGAATGAAATTACTCAAGAAACATTCCATAATGAATTTGTAAACAAACTTCATTATTGTCAGAAAGTGAATGGTTACCAATTTGAAAGTTTACTGGTATAAACTGAAGTGAGTTGAGAATACTATTTTTCTTAAAATTATAGTTATCGTTGTGTGTTTATTTGACTCAAAATGTTTTTTAAATTCCCTGAATTTATTTTCTAGGAACTTGTTACTTTCAATGTGTTTCTCAAGATTCGATATCCTTTTTTCAACACATTTAGTTGATTTCGATATTTCTTCAATCTTCAGGATTCTTTGTTCCAACGTGATGAATTTTCCAGTGAAGTTAGTTTTGAGACTCTACATTCTCTGGAAGGCCAGGTACTCAACGGAGAACAATGTTTTTAACAATTGTTGAACTGTCTAGATGAAAACAGTGATATTTTGTCCATATGCGGAGCACACTATCAACACAGGAGATCATGCACCTATTTCATTACTCGAGAATATTAAATAACAATTTTTACCTGAGCTATCATTGAACCTATTTTTAAGATCTGTCCTGATTATCAAATTCCTCCTTGTAAACTAACAGATTGACAGATAAGAGTTCTCGGTATTGAAATATATTTTCATTTTCAGAAGTCCGCAACCTAGTCCATCATCAAGAGCCGCCCCAAGTCCTCGAAACCAAGCAGTTCCGAGCCCTCGGGGGCCTCAACCTTCGCCTCATGATCTCGCAACATCAGAAATGCTTTTGAGTCAAAACCATTCGAATGCGCTGCATCCACACTCATCGCCTGCAGGAGTTTCGAATCAAGACAACAACGAAGTGCCTACCATGACTCCTCAAGACCAGCTGAGCAAGTTCGTGGAGCAACTTTAGTGGTGCCGCGCGTTTCTTTCTAACAAACTGTCAGACTAAACAGTGAAAATTTATGGATATACATGTAAATATTGTACATTTTGAAAATATATAAATTTGTTTTATGTAATAAATATACAAAGTTGTAAATATGTTACATAGAAAACTGTACCATACTATATATATATATATATATATATGTATACATATATTATATATATAATTTTTAGTGAATTGAGTAAAATCAAGATACCCAAAAGTATTTATGGCTTTGCGAGGCTGTGTTTAAAATAACGGATTGTTACCCTAGTGACAGTAGACTTTGGCATAGCTACGCACCTGTTGCTCGTTTGTTTCTCATTTTTACAAATACATGTGACATTTTATGATAGTGGCGCTGTATGATATAGGCAAAGAAATTTTTACCGAAACTTTTTAGTGTCGCGTCGGTAGCTATTGTGATGGTGGTTTCCTCGGAGGAGGGCCTCCCTAATTGTTTTTATATAATATATTTATAATTTATATACCTATCATCTTTGTTTTCATGTGTTTAAACATTCCACAAAGTGTGGGGTGGTGCGGTGCTGGCGCTAACGACAATCCTGACCCACGCCAGTGCAATAACTTATACAACACTCCCTCCTAATTTATTTCTGAACATACATCAATTAGATTAATTAGTAATAAGAATTATATAAAAAATAAAATGATATTGAATAAAAATTTGAGGCCTTTTATTGGTGCAGCTAGCTGCTCTACAGAAGAAATTTCAGTTTTTCTAAGACGATCTGGGATCTTTATTCGTTCGAACAATGTAAATTGAGATTATGAATCAATGTCCTAAGCTTTTTGGAGATTGACCGATATGAGGTTCTTCCCAGAAATAGATCGTCAGGGGAGTTGCTATCCACAAACTGGAAATAGATAGGGTCGGGTCCTGAATGACGTTTCACTTTCCACGAGACTAGAATAAATCTTCACCTGTAACAGGTAGGGTGTCGTACAAGTAGTTCATAAATGAATTTTGCTGTTGAGAACTCATGAACAAAGTGTAGTTGGCAAAACAATTCTTAACACACAATTTATGAATATAAAACCAAGGAAACTTGAGGCAATAGCACTTCATAATGTAGGCTTGTCATCTCTTGAGTAGACAACTACATCGTAAAAGACCGCTCATAATACTTTCAATCAATATGAGTATAGATTATTTGAAAGCAAATAGTAGGTTGTCGTCACACATCCTCACCCAGCACAATTTGTAGCATGTCATCACTGTCCAGCTCGATTTGAAGGCATACACATTTAGTTACAAATATATAGCAATTCTTTGAAGCATAGTTATTAAATTTCCAAAAGGGTACTTTCAGCCACTTATTTTTCTGAACAGACTGCAAACTATTTATAACACTTGATATTTTTCATTGACCATTTTACAAAAACGGAACACATGTTTTAATATGCAATAACTTCATGTGTGTTCATACTCAGCATGAACAGTTTAAAAAACCTCAACACGTGTTTCATTATACAAGGAAGTTATTGTATAGTGTTGCAGTTTTATGAACTGTTTAGTGAAAATCTCAAAGTGTTACTTGAATACATTATAGATTTTCATCAAGTGTCGGCCAGATCTATTACATAATAATAATAATTGTGATTTATTGAACAAAATTACAATTTTGTTCAACTCTGGTTTCTCTTCATTGCGAATAAATTTTTCTATCACATATTTTTATAAAATTCCAACAAACTCGTGCTCCGCCAGTTTCCTCACATCTTCCAACTAGAAAGTTACGTCTTTTGGGACACGTTGTTTTTGACAGTAGCCCAAATAAGTTCAATGGTATTCAAATCCGGATGGTAGGATAGAAGTAGCAAAATGCTGTGTCCGTGTTCAAGCAGAACCTCATCCAATTTGTATCTAATATGATGCTTTTTATTTACCTTGATCAACTCGTATAATTCGGGTTTGAGAATGTCAGAGATGAACATAATGCTTTTTTCGTGCATCCACTTCACCATGTTAGCCTTCCTAGAATTTGTATTGAGGGCTGGATTAATTTGAATATTATGATATAGAGCAGTGGTTCCCAAACTATGGGTCGCGACCCACTAGTGGATCGCGGAAGCAATAAGGGTGGGTCGCAGAAACAGATAAAAACACTAAATAGTTTTGAACTGTTTTTCCTATTGTGGAGAAAGACTAGTGAAGAGTATCCAGTTCTTTCGAATATAGCCTTAAAAGAGCTGATGGGGTTTTCAACCACATATTTGTGAGAGAGGGCATTCTCCACTTTGGTATATCAAAATGATTAATATGGAAATAATAATAATAATAATGTTTATTTTAGAAAATTCTACAATTATTTATATAAAAAATAATTACAACATGTAATAAAATGACGTCACAAAATGTTATTTCAAAACTGATGTTTTAAAAAATCCTCAATACAGTAGGGTTCTAGATCTACAAGTATCTTTTTGATGTTTTTCTTGAATTGATTGCTACTAGCAGAACGCCTAACAAGTACTGGTAACTTGTTGTAAAATTTCATTGCCATATAATAGGGAGATTTTTCAGTAAGTCTCAATGTGTGATATGGATAAATAAGGTCATGCCTCCTAGTGTTATGTTCGT
>WOGP01006430.1:0-12391 GCA_015342065.1 Leptinotarsa undecemlineata | reverse complement strand
AAAAGCTTAAATATCACCAACCTTAACCAGTAGAAATTGTATGGATATGAGTAAATAAAATAGTTCGACGTCGCGAGAGCTCAGGCGGTGGCGTATAATCACGAAATAATAAGTGATAAATCCCTAATTTTTTCTCAATTTCCACCTTACACATATGGCAACAAAAAATATAAGCAAAACGGCTAATTATTCAGCCGTAGACATACTCCTTTATGGACAACCACTACACTTCTCAGTGGGGACACCCTGTATGCAGGATCCTCAGGTAACTCCGTACTAAGTTGAATCTTTCTATATGATGGTTTTCCCTGTATAGTTTCCAGTATGAATCACCCTGTAGCTCGAGTAACTTCAGTTCCAAATGTTTGATGAATACGGTTCCACAAGAACCCTGTGAGATTAGGGGAGTCGAAATCAGTACAATTTAATTGTAAATCTTTTGATTAAATACCCCTTACCCAAAACTAAATATTGACTTGTATAGTTATCAATAAAAATGTATTTATTCAAATAATTAAAATCAATGGATGAATCCGATTTTATTGTGTCTTCTACAAAAAAAGAATTGCTCATTTACCTTCCCTCATAAACGTCCCAAAGAATATAAATTTATACTATCTCCATAACCCTGTATTATGGAGTAGAATTTTCTCAACCGCACCACAGGTGTTGAGAGAAATATTAAATATTATTTTGCAGAATATAATTTAAATTATAAATTCAAATGAAAATCTGGCAATTCCGCAAAATGTTAATTTAACGGATCTGAAGTGAATTTTACACCAACTCTGCTAAGAAAAACGTTAAGGTACAAAAAAACAATCATAATTAAATGCAAAGTAATGAATGTAAAAAAGTTGTTCAACCTACCCTTGTCGAAGGGGTCCTTATCGTCGTTATTTTCTTTCCACAATAGGTACACGAAATTATGAATTTGATGAAATTGATTGAATCAATTATGATACCTGTTAATAAAAAACTATTTTATTTCATTTTAACCAATTAAAAAAATATTAACTAACAGAATGGATCACCGTATGACCCTAGAGACATTAACCAAACAATCTATTGAAATAAATAATACATATGACATACAATTAGTTGAACATACCTGATTCATGAAATTTTCCAAAACGAGAAAATGGTTTCCTGGTCGTGACTAAGTGTATTAAATCCTTTTTCAAGATCACAATTCTGAAGAAATACTCCTAATAACCCATATACAAACTAACTTCATTTCCAGAATTGAACACGCGAATTTATAAAGTTAATCCCAATTAAGGATGGCACTGAATCCAATTCTTTTTACAAATTCGCCTCTACACTTCTACCTTTTAACGAGCAGAACCCATCAAAAATCCCTTCCAAAATTTCCGTTTTCTCAATTTTGCCGAACCTTACGTTCGTATTTCCGAAGTATATGGTACTATACCAGAGTATATGAAACATTGACTGGGCATTATATACGGGAAAAAATTATTCAACTATATTTCAAATTAATCTAACAGATTGTGTAGGAACCATTTCAACATATATTTAAGTAATTAATTTACTATTTCACAAACTATTTACATCTACAAATTTTAATCAAATAATGGAAATATTATTCCAGAAATCAAAACCCATTTGAAACATTTCCCAAATATGCTTGACAATCAGCTTATTTGCCGAGTACTACCGAAACCGTAAAAGATAGTCAGATTGTTTTACTTCCGCAAAAATAACTTTACCGTGAAATATGAACGTTACAATATTATCACTTGGTATCTATCCTCTAATGAGACATTCAAAAAATCAGAGCAAACGGTAATCATTTTGTTTGTGAAGTAACGAGTATTCTTCTGTTCTTTGTGAATCGGTTACACATTTTCTGAAAAGGAACTGTTTTATCAAAACTGGCTTATACATTAGTAATGCTGAATACCGTTACGGTATTTAGCATTAATTAATATCCAATTGAGAATTCATGCATGTTTGTATACAGCAGTGGTTAAAGATTTTTTAAAGCATCTAATGAATCCATGAATCCAATTCAATTCAAAAAATCTCAACAGCAATTGTCATTTTGACATTCCTATACTAGATATAAACTAAACTACAAACACAAACCGCGGAAAAATATAATCTGCTTCGGTTGGCACCAGATTAGTATTTGAAAATGTTGAATGATTACTAAAAGAAGTTTTTTTGTTGAAAAGTAAACTTTTAACGGAAGGAAATGGAATACAAATTTCAAATATTCGATATAATGCCACACCTTTTTTGTAGCTAGGAAAAGAGTAATTTTGATATATTGCCACATCTTTTTTAGTTAGGAAAAGAGTAATTTCCATTTCAAGTTTCGTTGAAACACATCGGTTCATTTATTCACAAACGTCTATTATTCATTGGCACATATTCGCTTCAGTGGCAGTTGGAAATTGCTTTATATCTTTTGTGGAAAAGGAAAAGCGTATGGCCAGACTGATGACAGAAAATCTATTTTGTTTTCCGTTTGTCAGTAGTATAATATTTTCATATCCCTCAGTAGTTATTGCTCTTATTCTTAATAGAGTCGAATCATATTGACAATGTTGTATGCATTTTATCTCACAAAATTTCGAAAGGGGTCGTTATTCTGTCTGTAGAAATGAAGAATGTTTCAGATCCCTCTGTGATTTATTGAACTCATACATACATTTCATACATATCAAACATTATCCTCTTTATAAAGAAGCTTTTTCCTGATATTCCTATGATACTTATTCAGTTCGATAAAAACATTTTTTATACTCATTCTTCGAAATTTTCAGAATAATCAATCTATGAAGGATCCTAAAATATTCCTCTTTCATTGGCAAAAATAAATATTATGAATAAAAATTCAGTAACTTCGCTCCAAAGTGCGTATGGAAATCAATAAACAAAATCCTTTATAATAACATGAATCGTGAAAATGATGAAGTCAAATATATATTGAAAATCTACAAGATATTTGTGAAAGTTTAAACAATTATTTTATTACTGTTGGTAGAAATGTATCATCTTGTGTTCCTATTCCTACTCAAGATCATTCAGCAGTCAATCAAAATTATCGTCTATGTATCTCAGCCAATCTAACCAGTAAATTCAGTAAATCCAGGATTCGATAGAATAAAAATTGTTAAATTAGAATCAGCACCACTAATAGTAAATTGATGAATCTTTTTTTTAACAAGTTTGGTACCTAATAATGCTAAAATTGCCAAGGTGAAACCTTTATTTAAAACAGGCAAAAAAGATCATTAGACCAGTTTTACCAATTTTATCTCAAAGTAATGATAAATCAATACCCTCTAGATTGTTTGAATATTTGAAAAAGACAAAATTATTATATGATGGGCAATAGATTTAAAAAAAAATGTGACACACAGTCCGCAATATTAGATACCATAACCTAATTACAGCTAGATTGAGATTCAAACAAAAAATATGAAGTTCTTTCATTTGACCTGAAGAAAGCATTTGATACTATGGACCATAAAATGATCCTGAAAATAATGCTATAATATAGGTACCATAGGTTGAGTTATAAGTGGTTTTGAAATTGTTACTGAAACTATATCGTCAACATAAATAGTTAAAAAAAATGTAGGGTACCGCAAGGATCAATACTTGGACCTGTTTCGAACATTCATTTATTTCGAAAGAGCTCAATTGAACATGTTTGTGGCAATGCTATAAAAGAACACTGAATTTTCAGAAATCTTCATATATGCCTATATGTCAAAAAGGTCTATATCAATTGATGCAGTGCTGAATTTATTGGTCTTATTCTAGATAAAAATGTATCATGGAGAAAAAAACATTGGAACAATACGAAAAAAGGCTTCCATAATTGGAATTTTATTCAAAATAAGAAATGTTGTAACCCTAAAATACTTGAAATTGATTTTTTTCTCAATAGCATATTCCAAATTTCAATATCTTATATCAGTATGGGGAATAGCAACAAATTCCTTATTGAAACCAATTAAAAAACTTCAGAACAAAATTATAACGTGTATATACTAGTTGAACTACAAGGAGCCTATATTCAACTTGTATAACTAAAAAAACTAGATTTGTCATCCTTACATCGACCCTTATCGACGTTTCTTATACCTTGAACATCCAAGAATTACCATTCTCTTCGTTATTACCAATTCCATTACTCGATCTTCATATTTGGGGATCTGAGACAAATCACAAAATCCTTTACATCTCTCCTATTCGTGTCAAAAATAGCAAATACGTGATTCACGTTTCGAATCCAAGTTGGTGGAAAGTAATCTAACTCATCAAGAAGAAAAGAGAAATGAAACTTTTTTCGTTTTTACCACTTTTATTTGTATCTAACGTTATACGGACATTTTCAAACATGAAAATTTTAAAGTAGGACGAAACTGCAGTATCTTTAGTTACAAATGAAAGTGGTAAACAACATAGAGAGTTTCATTTCTCTCTTCTTCATTATGATTTCCTACCACTTAGTAACTTACAACCATCAATTTATTCAATTTACAAGGTTTTATCAGATATGCAAGCAGAGAAGGTAAATTATAGTTAGAAAATATTAATGGAGGCTATTTAACATTCACATAACTTTGCTTTTATTTTTCTTGTTGCCTGTTCAGAAACATTTACTTGAAGTGGGAAAAAGCCAAGATCCATCAAGATTTACTGCTTTGTATGTGGAAATGAAGAAATTCTCAGACCCGTTTACCTTTGTTATCAGGAAAACGTATACTTATGAGTTTCATCACTATAACTTCTGCCTCCTAGCGGAGCCTACTTTTTTTCGAAAAATCGAGGGTATGTTGTGGTACATTTTTTTGAAATCGAATTTGCTCTGAAATTTCTCATTTGTTTCACAGGAATGTGTTGATGAGCGAAAAAAATTGATGAGAGATGTGTATAAAAATTATAAGACCGCAAATCACTGGATGTACATTCAAAGGAAAGCCCAACCTGCTCTCTGAAGACCAAACTGGAATATTGATTAATGGGTAGAAGAGAACTGTAATCCAATATTGATACAATTAAAACGAAAAATAAGAACCTCAAAACTGTAATATCAAACAATCGTAAAGCATTTGGGAGGAAGGATTTTTACAGTGAAGCAAGTACCTACATCATGAACCAACTGCCATAAATACTGAAGGAAACAAAAGGAACTGCATATGTTCGCGAATTGAATCGATATATGGATGAAACAAATTTCAATTTATTTTGTCGAAGAACAAGGGACCTTGTTCCTTACAGTACAGAGCTGTTGCACGATTTCCAGTATCTGGAGTCCAATTGTTCGTTCGATTGAAGTAATTTCCACAGCGGGTGTGATAATGATGCAACGACCAAAAAGAGTTTTCACAACATTATCGGCTAACCACTAGTTGGCAGAATTATTCCAACAGTGGCAAAAATGGCAGCTGAAAGAGTTGATCACTGTAACACTGCAACACGCCATATCTTTGGAGTCTCCCTTTGATAGAACTGTAGCATTTTTGTTGAGACTGGCAGATTTTTCAAAACTTATAGGTTTTGCTTCCATCCCAAATAATTTCAAGCCTTTAAATTATGAGTAAAATCAAATTCATCATTGAAAACGATATTCTCACAAACGATATTTAAAACTTTCACATTGATCACTATTAGACTGAAGAATTTTCGCATATTTTTGAATAGCATGACTAAGAAAAGGTTTCCATCAGGTTGTGAGTCATTTAAGAACTTGATTGGACATAATTTCCAGCATTTTTCGAAAGAAAATAGCAGGTTGTCGAAGAGACGAATATTTCAAAACTAATTTTCTCTCTAGGAAAATGCAATTCGTATTTTTATCTCTTCAGAATGATCAATGGCAGATTCTGCCTGGATGCCACTAGCAACAACAAAAATTCATATCATATAAAAGGAAATTCTTTTTGGTTGATAGAAGACAGGCATTACTCTTTGAAGAAATATCAAATTATGGTATCATGAAACGATCAATCAGAATATGAAATAAATATTTATTTTGTTTGACCCTGATATAACTTTCGGGATCATGACTCCTTTCACCTTTTCCAATGAGTTTTGCCAAGCAACTCTCTACAAAGTTGGCAGAAATCTAGAAAAGATATGATTTAGGTATGACTACAATGTATACACTTATCCACAAACGTTAACCCACAGCCACTTACATATATTTACAAATCAACAACTCTTCACAAACATACATGCAATTGAAAACTTGCACATAATTCAACAACTTCATCTCCAATACCTTTGACCCTCAATATCTGAACTGGTCATTTTTTGGTATCAAACCTTTCGAACTTTTGATCAAAATATTATAAATTGCACTATATCCCAATCTGAGGAAAATGGTTTTAGATCCGTTTTCCATTCGATTTGAACGGTGACCTTTAGAGATGAACTTTTCAGGTATTGAGATATAACTTTAATATTTCTGTTTGATGTGTTCCAGGATTTTCATGAATTGCCCAACGATTAAAATACTGAATTTACTTAATTCAGCTATCGAATGTTGTAATGTAAAAGAACTTTGATTATTCTTTTCCTTTATTCCAATGACCTGATTTTGACTGAGTCTTCTAAATTCTGCTAATATATAACTTGAGAATCTTCGGACCAGACATCAATAAATCATGCATTAAGCAAATAAACGGTACCTATCAGGTACTTCCCAATTCAATATGACACTCGAGAATGACTGTTTTTCATCATGCCTTTCCAAAACATTCCACCTACAGACTTTTGTATTTCGCTAATTCGATAATAACTCATTAAGATACTGACAACGCAGAAATTAAATGTCGCCGTTGAAATTCCAAATTCGTTTGGCCTACGGCTCGATGTACGGAAGTTTCGAAAACATTAAGCGTTTCAAAGTTCGTTGAAAATATGACTGGTTCATTAGCTGTTCATGGCAGGGGGTTTGAGTCAGGCATTTCGAAGTTGCAAGGAAAATTTAAGAGATCACAAAAAATGGCATAGTCTTGAAGTCGGTTATGGATAGGCAGAACCCCAGTTTACTCTTGAACACTTGAGTATTTCTATATGATAAATTTGATGTGAAATTCAAAAATATTACGAAAATACTCAAATTAGAATCATTTTACCTGAATTTCAAAAGTAATATGAATACCAATTGTGGAACGTTTTCTATTAAGATATATTACTGGAGTTTTTTCCCAACACCAAACTGTTATTTCACCACCTCAACACGTGTTTGCATTATCAAGTGATCATCATCAAGAGGAATATCAAACAGTTTGATCTTCCTCCAGTAATATCCATTACTACACCAGAAGTTTCAAACATGCATCACAAGTTCCAAAATATCGGATGTATTGCTTCGATGAGAAGTATGCGCGAAAACTCACCATACCAAGACCTACTGTGATCGATAGAGTATTTAGAAACATCAAAAATAACACAAGTCACAACAGGAAAATTTGAAATTAGATGATGCCAAAGTTCAAAAACTTTTTATTAATAATTCAGTATCAGATAAATAGATATCAGTGCATTCATCTATCAAAAATACCATCAGATGTTCAGTTCCTTCTGTTCCTAACAATACTAATACTGAATAAGAATGCAAAATCTCGGTATTTGTTTTCTTCTTTCTCAATAAAATAATTCTGGCCTTGAATAATCATTTGAATAATCAAATTTGCGTTTAAGACAAGTCTCGTAATCCTTTTATCTGTTATGAATGATAATGATCAATTATGGTTTCATTGGATGGAATAGAAATTGAGAACCACAAGCAAAATTTGAGTAAATGCCGTACACTCAAGGTGTGTACTTCGATCCAGTCATTTCTTTTTTTAGATGAGACTGCATTTTATCGTATAATTCATTTTTTGGCATGATAGAAACACTGTTTGAAAACCTCAAAAAACTTTGGTTTCGGTAATTGTTTTTACAAGCAGCATAGGGTACGACAATGGACAACATATTGTCCGCTTCCATGCCTAATCTGTTCAAGAGCAGATTTGAAATTGAAGCAAAAGATGAGTTAGATTAAATTGATATCCATCAGTTATCAACCTAACCTAACCTACATCCGTAGGTTACTACGTGGTAGGAAATCATAATGAAGAAAAGAGAAATGAAATTTTTTATGTTTTTCACCACTTTCATTTGTAACTAACGTTACTGCAGTTTCGTCCTACTTTCAAACTCACACTTAATATTATATATAGGACGAAAGCCTGTCTTCTATCAATCAAAGAGAATTTCCTAGTACATGATATGAACTTTTGTTGCTGCTAGTGGCTCCCAAGCTGAATCTGTCATTGATCATTCTGAACAGATAATAATACACATAGCATTTTCATAGCGAGAAAATAAGTTTTGAAATGTTCGTCTCTTCCAGACGACAGCCTGCTATTTTCTTTCAAAAAATG
Source organism: Leptinotarsa undecemlineata (assembly GCA_015342065.1). Taxonomy (NCBI): domain Eukaryota; kingdom Metazoa; phylum Arthropoda; class Insecta; order Coleoptera; family Chrysomelidae; genus Leptinotarsa; species Leptinotarsa undecemlineata. The sequence continues at coordinate 3,971 of WOGP01006430.1, read as the reverse complement.
CTGGAAATTATGTCTAATCAAGTTCTTAAATAACTCAATTGAAGTATATTTCATCTCACAATCTGATGGAAAACTTTTCTTAGCCATGATATTCAAAAATGTGCAAAAATTATTCAGTCCAAGAGTGATCAATGTGAAAGTTTGTGAAAATTCACAAACTATATTTCGGTTTCAATGATGAATTTAATTTTACACATAATTTAAAAGGCTTGAAATTATTTGGGATGGCATCGAAAACCTACATGTTTTCAAGAATTTAGTGCCGTCTCAAAAAAAAAACTAGAGTTCTATCAAATGGAGTCTCCAAATATATATGGCATGTTACAGTGTTACAGTAATCAACTCTAGTGGTTAGCCGATAATGTGAAAAACCTTTTTCGTCGTTGCATTATTATCACAAAATGACTCCAATCGTATGAACAATTGGACTCCTAGATACTGGCAATCGTGCAACAGCTCTGTACTGTAAGGAACAAGGTCCCTTGTTCTTCGAAAAAATAAATTGAAGTTTGTTTCGTCCATATATCGATTCAATTCATGAACATATGCAGCATGGTTTCTTTTGTTTCCTTCAGTATTTATGGCAGTTGGTTCCAGACGTATGTACTTGCTTCACTGTAAAAATCCTTGGTCCCAAATAATTTACGATTGTTTGATATTACAGTTTTGAGGTGTTATGAGGTTCTTATTTTTCGTTTTAATTGTTTCAATATTAGATTACAGTCCTCTTCTACCCATTATATCAATATTCCATTTGGTCTCCAGTGAGCAGGTTTGGCTTCCCTTTGAATATACATTCAGTGATTTGCGTCTTATAATTTATACACATGCATAAGTTATCTCTCATAAATCTTTTTCGCTCATCAATACATTCCTGTGGAACAAATAAGCAATTTCAAAGCAAATTCGATTAAAAAAAATGTATCACAACGTACCCTCGATTTTACGAGAAAATGTAGCCTCCGCTAGGAGGCAGAAGTTATATTGATGAAACTCATTGAGTATATGTTTTCCTGATAACAAAGGTAAAGGGGTCTGAGGATTTCATTTCCACATACAAAGCTGTAAATCTTGATGGGTATTGGCTCTTTCCCACTTCGAGTATACGTTTCTAAACAGGCAACAAAAATATTAAAAGCAAAGTTATGTGAATGTTAAAAATAGGCTTCAGTAAATATTTTCTAACTACAATTTACCTTCTCAGCTTGCATATTTAATAAAACCTTGTAATTTCGTATAAGTGGTATTACGATCGAAATGAACACGTTGTGAAACTTCATTTACACCCCTGTTTACTTTTCGAAGAAGATATTGCTTCTGGAATTATTTCTGGAAAGAACATTTAGTGCAATTACAAGAGCTTTCACCTGTTAATATCTAGTTCTATTCTTTTTATGATTTCAGTGACTATGATATAATTTACGTTCAGATAATTCTGAGTATTTTGAACAGCATAATATCATAAAAAAATATGCATGAAAGAGAAAAACAATATATGATTAATTCGGAATTGAAAACGATGAAGGTCTTCAAAAAACATTTCATTGTGAGATATTCACGTTTTACAATAAACGCAACACGTGTTTCCCTATACAATGGTTTCTTCGAATGAATAAGCTTGAGTAAATTTATTAAAAACAAGTCTTGCACAAAAAAATTTATATCGGCCAATATAGAGATTATTTTTTTGGGAAGAATTGAAGAACATCGAAGTAGTTTCTTGTGTCAAACCCCTTCCTAGCAGAAGGACATAAGTTCAATCATGAATATAACGAGTAACATTCAGAAGAGGTCAAAACTCAGTCATTCAGAATATTCATAAATAAAAAAATCGAAAATTCAGGTAATTTACCGAATCACCAAATAGAAACAATTAGTTTCATGAGCTCACGTCACTTCATTCATTACAGACTCAGGTACACTTTGAACATTAATTGTTGTGTGAAACTGTTTCGTGAAAATCTCTCAATAAAATGTTTTTGGATACGTTATAGATTTTCATCAAGTATCAGCAGATTCAATCACATACAGTGAAGGTCATTATATGGATAATGGAAATACCTTTAGAACGAATGGTCACAAGACCTATCTTTCTAATTGACCAAAAAGTTGATAACCTCCTCTTAGCGGCAAGTTATATATTTGGCTTTTTCCATCAGAAGAACTGAAAATCATATATACTAATATTAAATCGGAGATCTTCACGGAGTATGATTTGTTGTTTTTTCGAGTTTCATTCCGTGTTCTGAGTTTTGATCCTCAGCCTATTGGGCATCGTCAGAACCGGGCAGGCGGTTGTCGATTGAAGACAAAATGTGAATAACTAACAAAACTACTTGATGAAAATAATTGCGTGAAAGCAAGCAGGCGGTTGTCGATCGAAGACAAAACGTGAATGACTAACAAAACTACTTGATGAAAATAATTGCGTGAAAGCAAGCTAGACATGAGTGGAACCACCTATTGGTGTGATATCCAAGTCAACTTGCCAAGTTTTTGTCAAGGTTGGTGGTTTGACCAATCAACCGACAACTGCGATAGCAGAAATTTGGGAAGCTATTCTGGAATGCCATCGGAAAACACATGTTTCTAAAAATGATTTGAAACCGAAAAAGTTCAACGATAAATAGATAAGTACCATGCTGATCATTTCCATGTTGATGCCTAATAGGCTGAAACAGCTGTCTACCAATAGCTCTGAAATTGAAATCAATATGGGAATGATTCGGAAGATTCGAAAACGTTGCACAGGTGCCTGATGGTTTTACTTCAAGTCTCTGCGCGGCATTAGCTGGGTTAGTTGTTGTTTTTCCGTTAGGTATCTGCCACAGATACCCTCAAAGTCGTTAGTCTAGATGAGAGGCAAGGGCTAAGGTGTTTTTACTTGAACCTGGAGCATGTCCTATACACCTCTCCGGAACATTATCATCATTTCGACTTCCACCCCGGAGCATGTGTTTGTGGAGTTGTTTTCTGGCTATGTCTACAGGTGGCGCATATAACATCTTACTTAAACAATTGCAGAAAGAGTTCATGACTAGCTGGAATTATATTGTTTCGGTCATGATACTCAGATGATTCACACCGTTCTGAAGAGACATGCCCGGTCTATCGGTTAGTCTCAACGAACATATGAAATCAATTCCTGTTTTTCATAGTGGTCAATAACTTGCGACGAGTCTTTCCAATCGGAGACGTACAAACACGTACCGGTGGCCTTTGATTTGAGAACGAAGTGGGAATGATCAGAAAAGTACTTATCTATTCATCAATAAATTGATGGATGTAGCCGTGGTAGGAAATCATAATGAAAAAAAGTGGATTTGAACTTTTGTTTTATACCATTTTTATTTGTAAGTAACGTAACTGCAGTTTTATCCTGTGAGGACATTTTCAAACCTAAGCATTAAACTATGTATAAAAAATAAAAATGTGGACGAAACTGCAGTAACGTTGGTTACAAACAAAAGTGGTAAAAAACATAGACAGTTCCAATTCTCTTTGTTCGTTGAAAATAGTGATGAATATTAAAATCAATGATGAATTCTATGCATATGTGCTTTATTTTACACAGACTAATATTTGATTCGATTATTTTCATTTGATTTTTCTATCGTCCATTTTTACAAAAATCAGCATTCTGCAACTTCCATATAGACAAAGAAATTCCTGCACTTCCCGTAGAGCTCAAAGTGAACTCAAGTGACAGAGGTGTAAATTCGATGACATTCAATACTTCCTCCACATTTTTTACAGCCAACTTGCAAATTATTCAATTAAGATATACTGATTCAAATCGAAATTATTATTATTCTTCATGTTTCAAATGAATTTTATTTGAAACAAATCGGGTTTCACTTATTTTAAAATATCAACTCTCAATTATTACTTTTTGTCCTAACTATGGGATTGGAACCTTTGATGTGAAAGCTGAATAACTTCTTTGATCAATTACCCAAACTAATATTTTT
>WOGP01006429.1:0-12391 GCA_015342065.1 Leptinotarsa undecemlineata | reverse complement strand
TTGTATTTCAAACATTCGTTGTGGAATAAAAATCAGATATCATTCACATGAGTTCTACTTTAAATGAATGCTAACAAATTGCACTTACATGGAAAATACTGCCATCCTCACTGGTATACATATATATGTTTCATCTCAAGCCACTTGTCCCAAGGCTCGTCAGTACCAAATTGGATAACATTATAGAAAATACACACAATCCTTTCATGAAAATCGATTTTTTTTTGTATCGAAATGGAGTAGTAGAAAGCCAAAAACTTTCTTTCCCAAAAAATAATAAAGATGTTTCGCCATAACTGGAAATTCAGGTCATAAAAATACCTGAGGAAAATGCTTTCTGGCGTCTGATGTATAAATAGTTCCGAAAAAAAAGAAATGAATCATCTGACAAGCCGATGTAGTGCAAGGTTGATAATAACAGCTCATCATTGATGGTATCAAATACCCTGCTGAAATCTAGAAGAGCCAGGACGGTACATTGATTTCGATCACTTGCTTTGAAAATATCATCAGTTACCTTCAGTAGAGCTGTAGTACAGCTGTGACCACGTCTAAAACTCGACTGTACTGTTGGTAGTGGTTTATTACTATCTTAGTGTGAGCAAATCTGTTGTTCTATGATTTTTTATTATTTCAGAGCAAGCAGAAAGGATGCTGATGAGCCTCAGATCTTTCACTTCTACTGGATTTTTTTTGAGTATTTGATTCACCAATGCTGCTTTCCACATAATGGGAAAAATATTCCTTCCTATACAAAAGTTGATGATATGACTCAAATGACACAAAGTCTATCATTCGTGATATCAGCAAATGGCGATTTCAAGTCTCCTTTGTATTCCTTTGTTTTACATGAGCCAGTTTGACCATTGTCAGATAGACACATAAATAGATAACACTTCATTTCCAACCTGAGTTGGAACCCAGGGCTCATTTTCGAGGCTAAAATCTCCCGTACGAAATTTCGCAAACCAACGTCGGTACGTTTTGAGAGACAGCAATTGGAATCGCTGCCAATGGGTCATAAGAGATATTACGTCACAATTATATGGCTTGAAATTATCCAGAAATAGGGAGACTGAAGCCTTTTCCAAAGTAGTGTGCCTATGGTTTGATCGAATTCACTCTTGACCACTATTTAACGGATATAATTTTGTGTGCAATATATGACAGAGTGTTCTATTTTCTGATAAGCGTGCATTGATGAAAATGAGATCTGCAATTTCTCGTAATTTTTCTCAATGTTACAAAATTAAATTCAGTCAGAAGGCAAATGTATTCATGAATTCCAACCGGATAGTTTCCTAGTTTCCATGTTTCTTATAATACGGAAACTTGAGGAGTTTCTTCTGAACACCTTCCAAAGCATCAATGTATTTTGTTTGATTAGGATTCCAGACAGAACTACAATGCTCTAGTTTACTACGTACCGAACTATAGTAAACTGAACGAATACATTCAAATGATCTAAACTCATTGCAGTTTCTTATGACAAATCCCAGCGACTTAGAAGCTCTCTGAAAAATGTTTTCAATGTGTGCATTAAATGTAAGTTTATTGTCGAATAAGAGTATCATTATGTCGAAATGTCGAGAGTATCATTAACTCTTGATACGTCGATATTTGAATATAATGGAACTGATATGGATTTAATATACGAGCATAAGTCACAATTTTACACTTTTTAATATTTAAAAAGAGTTCATTCTCACAACACCACTTTTGGAGTGAAATGAAATCCCTCTGAAGCAACATGCAATCAGACGAATCCCGTATTTCTCTAAAAGGTTTTAAATCATCAACAAAGAGCAGCTTTGTTGATTGTATTGGAGTGCATATGTCATCTATGAAAAGTAAAAATAACAGCGGTCCCAAATTAGATCCTTGGTGAAGCCCCAACTGTGGGAAAAACACATCCGATTTTTCACCTTCCTACTCGACATATACACTACGATAATTCAAATACGATCTTAGTGGATTTTTTATTTTTCAGGAAATACCATATGCATCCATCTTCAATATTAATTGTTGATGGGAAATTTTATCGAATGCCTTGCTGAAATCTGTATAGAGTGCATCAACTTGATATCTATTATCAAAAGAGTTGGATATGTATTGAGTAAATGAATTTCTTACGTATGCATAAATCAAATCGAATAAAATTATCTCAAAAAGTTTGGAAAATACAGAGATTAGTGCAATCGATCTTATTAAATTCCTGTTTATGTACTGGACAAATCCGTGATACTTTCCACTCCTCAGGATAAACCTCTTTTTTCAGTATGGCGTTGAAGATAATGAGTAGAGGATACTTCAAAATATTAATATGTATTTTGACAAGTTGGCAAGGTATATTATCCGGGCCACAAGTCAATGTCGATATATTAAGAAGGTTACGTACAGCGACATCTGCTGGCGAATAGATCAAGCAATTATGTCGCTAACTCTGTCAAATACAGATCCCGAGCTTGAGAGTTACAAGCAAACAAACAAAAATAAATGCATACATACAGGTGAAGCTGATAAAAGCGTGTTGAAATTAATAATCAAAAACAGTTTCCGTTTGGTCGTTAGATTTATAAAACTTCTTACATACTGCAGAATATTCGCAGGTGATTTCGACTGAGCTAGTTCATAAAACTTCTACAGTTTTAGACATCACCGAAGTTCAATTATTTCTCATTTTTGTCATGAAAACCCAATTGAAATGATAGACAACTACCAAAATAATAAAGAAACTCTACAAAGATTTCTCAGACAAGTGGACGAAGTGTTCACGAACAAGATACACATTTTACATCCTTTTAATGAGGGCAGCCTGAAGCGGATGTTGCAAATGACCACTCGTTGCACTTTCTATGTGCAATTGCATTTCTTAATCTAAAGTTTATTACCCGTAATGACAGTTTTGGCCAAATTTTATTACAATCGGATGCGTTCTCGCCACAGAAATGATTTCGAATTGGCAGTACACCATAATTTTCTGACTGAGTCGAGCTTATGTCGGCTTAAATTTCGTGAATGTGATCCCACAAGAGGTATACTCTTGTAAGAATGAGAGATTTCGTGTTGTAGATATTCCCGTCGATTATGAGTTATTTGTATCACCGAAAACAGCGATATTGGGTGTTTTTGGATTCGTTTTTGATAAATAATACATTCCTGAAATAGTGTGGTGTTGATATAATAGTCGAGTAATATCCATTACCACATCAAAGGTTCCAAACAGTTTATTACAACTCTATGATAAATTTTCACATCTATAAATACTTGGCATGATTCTAATATTTCTGTTTTCTTTAAAAAAAAATCAGAAATTTTGGCACTCGAAAAATATTCTCATAAATGAGCTATTGACGACCCATCAAAATGCTTAATTTCATTGTCCTTCAAGCCTGACATTCCTGAAATATTAAATGGGTCAGAACTTGCTTTTTTCAAAAGGACTATACCTATTTTATTTTTCTAGACAGTTTTGAAACTCCAATATGATTTTGACTCACTTCAAAGTTATATTTTCCCCATAGAAAATCAACCGTTGACAAAATACTTCAGTTTTTTGTTAGGAAGATAAAGCAAATGTACATGCCTACCGTGAAACTTTGGGCTATGGAATCTTGGTTCGTTCTTTCCAGATAAATATTAACACAAAAAGAATTTGCTTGAATAGATCAAAATAATGAAATGAAGTGTTATGATAAATTCATGGATGGTAGCTGTTACTACGTGGTAGGAAATCATTATGAAGAAATGAGAATTGTAACTTTCTATGTTTTTTACCACTTTTGTTTGTAACCAACGTTGATACTGCAGTTTCGTCTTATAAGGACATTTTCAAACTTATACATTGAACTAAAGATGATTGCTTATATTAGCCCTTATATAACACCACTTTAGGTAATGATTGAGGTACTTAGCTTATTTGACTACCTGAATTTTGTTTACTTGTTACAATGTGGATATGCTAATTTGAAAACCGGTGAGTAAACTAGATCGATTTGATCATTCAACAGGTGGCATCCGCAATGTTTGTGCTTATGAATTTCCAAGTATTCTAAATAATTTTTGCAACCCTTCCCTGCTTAGTGCAAAATTTCCATATCGTTTAGATTCGGGAACTTGTGGTTGCATGCCGAGAAATGGTTTGAATACGTCGAATCATTTTAAACTAGTCTGAAGGACCTATCATGTTCATCATACCGTTTTGAGAAATTTCAACCACATTCTCCAACATGAACACTATTACACTCCAGATTTCTCCAACTTGTCCACCTTATCTTTGGCATTGAAAACGAAACCATATAACCTGGCATATGGTCTGAATGCCACTTCCACATTGAAGAAGAAACTGAAGAAACCCGGAATTATCTCTGTTCTTTTACCAAAAATTTGTTAGAGTTACCCATTTCTTGATTTCTGATCATTTGATCTGGGGGTATATTAATCTGTTAATGAATTTGCTCTGCTTTGTTTTCTGAGTAACTTCTGGATTGCATCTGCGTTGAAAGCATTATTATGGCCTATCTATGTAATGATTTCAATTTCCCTAACTGAATTTTTAGCAGACAAAGGCAGTGAGAATGCTCTGTGCAATATTGAATTATAGGCTGTTAATTTATGACTGTCTGCATGGAAAGAATTTCTTGGGATGGTCTATATAGCTAGGTTTCTGAAAACATTGATCTAAAATGTATTCTGTTTGTGTTAGGCCTAAGAAATGTATTTATTTCTCTATCTCTGTTTCGAGTGTGAACTGAATGTTGCTATTGAGATTATTCATGAATATCATAATTATGTTCAGCAGTCGTGTATAGTTTCTCTGAAACAGGTGAAAATATCGTTTACATATCTGTACCAAACATCTATAAAAAACATATTCATTTTTGGGTAAGAAATGGGTAACTCTAACATATTTTGGTGAAAGAAGAGAGATAATTGCGGGTTTCTTCAGAAAAAACAATGTGGAAGTGACACTCAGACAACATGCCAGGTCATCTGATTTCCTTTTCAATGCCAAATATAAAGTGGTCAAGCGGGAGGAATCTGGAGTTCATAAGCTTAAGTGTCCAGAGTGTAACAGTGTTTATGTGGGGCAATGCGGTCGAAATTTCTCAGAACGGTATGCTGGACATGAAAGGTCCTTCAGACTAGGTAAAAATGATACAATGTTTTCAAACCGATCCTCGGCATGCAACCACAAGTTTCTAAACGATACGGAAATTTTGCAATATGTTTGAAAATAGCCTTAATGGATGAAACTGCAGTAACGTTACTTACTGCAGAAGTAGTGAAAAACATAGAAAGTTACAATTCTCTTTTCTTCTTCATGAAGTGTTTTGGTTGGTTTCCGGGTTTTTGCAGTAATCTTCTTCGGTTACAATCTTCAACCATTTCAACTACAACTGCGCATCAACCGATACGGAAAGAGTACTTCGACCACGACACTGAAGATGATTGCCGCAGTTGCAGTTAAAACGTTTTGGAGATTGTAACCGAAGAAGACCACGGCAAAAATCCGGAAACCGATAAAAAACATTGACGTAAGCCGTAAAAGCCTACATTGCTATAGAAATAAAATAAAGTGTATTTATTTTGGAATTACTATGAATGAACAACAGATAAATCAATAATTAATGAACGTATAATTTATATTTCATTGAGTTATCTTGGACTCTTCATAGAAACCTCAGAAATATTAAAAAAAATTTAATTTAACCAAATTAAGATGGATAAATGAAATGTGGTAATGAATTTTGTAGGGAATTCGATAATTAACATGAGTCTTTGCCGATTGGTTTATGTGTGTGTTTTCAATCGATCGCCTGGTAACACTGACAAATCTATGGTAACTTTTATATCAGCTCCATTAGAAGAACCCGTTTTTCTAGTGAGTTTCTTAATGTAACCTGCTTTCCAGTCACACACATATCACCTACACATTGAAACTCGTCCAGTTTTTCCGTTCTAAAAGAGAAAATTCATATCACGAGTTTAGTTCTACCACTGCATGCGCAAAAACACTCATAATTACAATCTGTCAAGTCGGAAGATAAATCTTTCAGTGTTGTAATCCTGAGAAACTACTGAATTGAGATACAATCTTCTTAGATTTTTGCGCCGCTGCTGATACACTTAGATTGTATCGAGTTAATAACTTTTAGAACGAGAGTAATGTCCGTGCAACTCCTGCTGATAGATTTATCATTCGTCGTGAAATTGTGCTCATCAATATTCTCGATGATAATAGCTCTGTCGGGTAATTCAGGTCGAACCTGTGATGTATTGAAATGACTTACCCAGTTGATTTGTTCAATGAGGGCCACCATCGGCGAGGCCGACAGAGGGCGCTTGAGGGCGAAAGGTTAAAACAACAGTTTAACATTCAAACAATTATTTTTTGAGTGAGGTGAGTGGTCTTTCAAGTCAGATGTTGAGAGAAAAGCTCTGCAGAACTCTAAAAACCTCATTCGGTCCCCAGCGCGGTGGCACAAAGCATGTGCTCTGTGTTTTATCATTTTCCAAACAGAGGTGACACACACTGTTTTCCGGTAGTCTCTGCATATGATAATTCAAATGACAGTGATCTGTAAGAAGAACTGTTAGATATCGTAGTTCATCCATACTGTAGTCCAACAATGGTTTGGTATCAAGCTTTGAAGGATGAATGAACGTCTTGAAGCCAATTTTGAAAGATTCTGCCAGAAGTCCAAAAATATTATTTTCACCCAGGTGTTCAATATTTATTTTGGCAAAACCTAAATCCATTCCAATGACAGGTTCTGGTCTTTCAGGCCAGTTGGGCCAGAAATCCACAGCAGAGGCAATCTGTTAAGTCTTCCTGTCGAGGAAAGTCGTTTTTGTCAATTTACTACCAATTTTGACATTGCTCGGTAGGAGCTAGAAGCTTCCAACGCCGCTTGACTATCTAACTAGGACGAAAATTTCCGCTTGAAATACAGTCGCAAAGATTCCTAGGAAGTTTGATATTTCTGTCCTGGGTTTGCGACTGAAATAACCTACACCAGAACCAGAAGGTGTTTTTGATCCATCTCTGAATCAACAACTATCTGCTCTTGATATTTCTTTTTCCAGGAGGATTCAGTTCTCTCTATTTGGCAAAAGTACTGCATAATACAGTTCGCAGTTAGAGGCATAAAGTCAGAAGTCATTTCCAGAATGCTGTGACTTCCAGTGTCAACCAATAGTCTGTTGCACTCTGCATTAAATTGATTTGTGCAATTCGCAATGTGCACAAGTCTATATGCAGTCCATCTAGCCTCTCTCTCTACAAAAATGTGGCGAGGAGGTAGATCTAGAAGGATCTTCATGGTTGACGGTATGTCACTGATAGCACCACTGATAACACAAGTCTGTCTCTGTAAGCCAGAGAGTTTCGCCTGTGGGTAGCTTCGATGATAAATTTCCAAATGATAAACATATCATTGCCAAATGGCTTGCCGAGTGCTAGAAGTATTTGACTGCGAATGATTAAGAGTTGGCAAGGAAATTTGTCTGAAATAAATATCAACGATAGATTCAATCAATGAAATATGTAAAATGACTTCAAGAAAGGAACTATTTTTTTCAAAATTGAAGTTTTTTCCGTTTCAATGTCATGTGGTTTTGAAGCTCCTTATCTCAATAAATATTTATTCTACTTTGTCGCGGAATATACTGATCGATAGAGAATTTTGTGCTCTGTACATTGATGCTGTTCAGTTTTTCCAAATTTTAATTCTGCCTCTTTTCAGCTTATTCTCTGCGAATTCATATTAAATGAAAGCGCGGCTGAAACAGTTGAAAAAATTAGAAAAATTTCCCATGATAGTGTTGATGAACGTACTGTATGACGTTGGGTGATGAAAAGTAGATACCCTGCGACAACACTCTAAGTTTCTGCGAGTAGGCCAAACTATGACAAAACGGTCTTACTGAGAGGAAATCGACGAAATGTATGGAGAATTGCGACAGCAGTGGCCAGAACTGGTCAACAAAAGGAGTTCAATCCTGCTCCACAATGCTTCGCTAATAAGAACCAGACAAATACGGCCTTCGTCGACTTCATCGAGTCCCAAACACCCAGTTTTCATGCTGACGAAATTATTCGACTTGTGTTACGTTAGCAAAAGTGCATTGACTCAAAGAGCGCTCATCTCCATTGAATTGAATGAGTATTCAAAGAGATATTACAGTTTAAATTAGATTCAGTGAAACGAACAAAACTTTCGAAACAACCTGATATCATAATTTTTTTCAGGTATTTCTCAATATTTCCAAACAATCAGAGAAAGTTCTATATTTAGGGGTTACAATAAATTGTCATTCAAGATGGAATCATCAAATCAACAAAGTAACTAAAAGTTTAAGACCAATGTTATATAGATTCAAATGCTACAATAGGATATTAGATACTCCCTCAAAACTTTATATTATGCTCTTATGGAGTCACGACTTCGATATGGTATCCTTAGCTGGTGTGGTGTACTTCTGTTTCCTGTTCTGTTTATAAAGTCTTTTTTTTCGTTAACCAGCTGTCGCATTCCTACGAACAACAACCCTCAGAGGTCGAAATTTGTGCGAGCTAAGGATTAACAAGGTCTTAGCTTTCAAGGTGTGATTTCTACTCATCTTCAAGAACTTGAGAGTTCATAAAAAAAAAATTTAATACAATTTCCAAAAAAATATATACGTATCCGTCAAAAAAGACTTTTGAGGATACAGCTATCATCAGCGCTAGAAAGTTAAACTTACATGGCAATTTTCATAAATGAAAATGAATACACACTTCAAAAGTTGGAGCATAGTTATACCATAAGAAACAAAACAAAAATATTGGTACAAATACAGACAACAAAAAAAATCGGTGGGACAATGTTGTTTCAGTTTTTTAGCAAATAAATTCTATAACTTTCTAGACAATATGAATAAAAATAAGCTAATGAAAGTCAACTCGATACCACTGATGAAAACTGTATTCAAAAAGTATCTCCTCAATTTAGAACAGGAAATCATATTAAATATAATATTGAATACATATAACAAATTTCCTGAATTTTCTGATTCTCTGCTCATCGTCATTCAGTTTTTCTCATATCCAGAGTATTGGAAGTATTGTAAATACTCACACTGAAATGTTGTTCGAAGATTATTTGGTAACAATATAAATAAAGAATTCCCATGCACAACCATGGGGTTTTATTGGGTTCTCTCGATATTTTTTACCCATATCTAAGACATTCAATTCAATTGATTGTATTTATTTTTTGTATTCTATCTGAAATTGCATATGATGAATTGGAAACTCTTTATATTGCTGGTAAATAAGCATATTTATATTATTATAATGTTATTTTTAATATTTTCAACCTTTAGATCATAATCATTTCTATTAGGACACGTGAGAAATCAGCTCTAACCAAGCTGCAGTACTTGTTCACTTCTTCTGCCCTAATATCACTGGTCTTGAAATTTTTTTTTTAATATTTCTCAACTCCTCGTTGTCTAATTCAAAAATTTACATATTACTGACTGACCTCACACCCTCTTACGACAAAAATTTGTGTAGCTGTGTATACCACTTTAAGTAAATATATCTTGAATGTATGCAAAATTTTTGAAGCTAGTAATCAGCAGAAACATTTTTCAGTAAAAAAAGGTATAATAATTTTGTTTCAAGCACAGTTTTGTTTTTGAGTCGGGAAGCATCACGAAACATTAATTTGGAAATATAATTCAGTAATTAAACTTCATGGAAAAGTTTAATATATTGGAGACTTTTAAGTGCCAGTAAAATAGACATTACTATATAGTAATTGTGGTAAATTTTACCAATAATGGGAATTCTTCATCAAATTGTTTCTTGTCATTTAAAACCTCAAGAGGAAAACTTCAATTTCATTATCGAGTCACCCAATTCATTCAAAAAATGCATCTATTAGTACTTTATTTATGAAGCAATCTATTGAAAATCTTTCAACTCAGTGAAATTAGTTCTTGATATCTCCATCAAGAGTGTTCGTAAAATATTCCAATAATCAATGTTATCAATTTTTTGAACTACCCAATTCACTTTATTTCTTAATGCATTCTACCAGATCTGCAATTTAGTTGGAGCTACCTCAGTTTACAGTAGCTAATGCGAAGACAATAAATACGATAAAATCGTTTGCCTGCTGAAATTATTTCTTGAATTCGCTGATTAAAAGCAGCTCCCCATACTCAAATAGATTCCCAAGAAGTGATTAGTTTGTTCGATATCTTTAATCACCTGTTTATTAGTACTCCTCATAGATATTTATCTTCAAGTCTTTCTCGCCAAAATTGTATGCGTGAATTCCACAGATAAAATATCTTGAACATCCTCCACCGTTTATACGATCTCCACCTACTTATCTCCTACGGTATGTACTCAATCCTAAAATGCTAATTCAAAAAAGTTGTTTTCCGTATGATCTCCAGTTTTTCCTTGTCCTGTAAACTACTTCCATGCTGATAAGAACCCAGTATAATTGGTGATACGTACGAGATTGCTCATTTGTTATTATCACAAAACGAATTTATTACCAATAATTACAGAATGTCAATATACTTGGTGGTCAATGCATGGCTTCGCGATGCTATCAAATACCTAAATTTAATAACTCGGATTGTAATAACATACCATCGAGCGGTAGAAGAGAAATCGGCCGTAAACTCAGGTTTCTGCATATATTTATATTGAGTGGAATAATGATGACTGTGAAGATTAAAGTATAATAATTTAAAAAAACTTTCCAGGAATAGCTTTCACCAAATGTTTTCATGTCAGATCTAATCCCTTGGTCCATTTGAATTCAACGTCATTGTTTCTGAAAAACTGATAGTGAAAATATACTCGGATGATACGTTATGAAAAAAAAAATTGAAGGCAAAAATAATAATTGAAATGAATATTTACCTTCAATCAACACTTCTTCATTATTCTCTGTTTCTGAAATAATTTTATGTATTGAGAATGTAAGGATCACGAACGATTTAAAAGATTTATCTATTCTCTCTGATTTTTCACATATTTGTTTTTGATTTCACTGACTGTGTGAAATCACATATGAATCAATTGACAACCTATCTATGTCCAAACAAAAATAACAATTATTGTTTTTTATAAATTGATAGTTGGATCCGTGAATAGCAATTTTATGACAAATATGTTTTGTAATGTTATTAAGAGATACTGACCCCCATAGCAGGAATTGAATAATATAATTTTGAGTGAACAACAAAATAATTATTTTTCTCTCATACCAAAATGTTATAATATGTCAAACACATCTTGACAACTGAAATTTTTGTGGATACATAACCAAAAAAAAATGTGGTAGAATAGAAACAGATTTTTCGAAATAGTACGAGAGAAACATTTTTCGTGCGAACATAAAACAATAGACACATGATGAATAATTTGGTAGTTGATTCAATTAAGGGTCCATAGTGAAATCGCAAAGTCTATAATTCGGTGTTTATAATTGATTTACAGGATAAAATTAAATTTTGTAGTTCATTATATTGATGAAAACTCTTAAAAAACATTGATTTCATAGTATTGCGTCTTCCTATTATCAGTCCACAGGATAATGGCATGGTAACTGCAGTTGCTTATGCAATAAGAAGCGGACATTCACAGATTATAAATGAGCCAACTAGTATTCCGTGATGGAGAATATGCTATGATGGAGAATCTATACCTATCAACCAAGTCAGAAATTAACACAGTCACCTTGAGGTCTCCTTTGGGATCTTCTGATCACAAACTCATTTCAGTGTCGATAAACGTTGGGGAAAAATCTAAGCTGTGCCAAGTTTGGCATTACAGATCAGCTGAATGGGAGGATATTCCCAGGCTTGAGGTATGTTTCAGCTCTAAAAATCCATCAACTTGTGCTTCTGCAGTCACGGAAGTTATTCTATCAGCTATGGATACATATATTCCTTTTTCAATGAAACGACCTTCTTACGGCAAACTTTGCTTTAACAAAATTTGCGAGGAAGCTGTCGCCTCCAAAAATCTCGCCTACTGGCAGTGACAAAAAAATCCGAGTGCCGAAAAGCGAACTAGGTTTGTTAATGCTCGCAACAGCCGCAAACTCAGGATAAATGAAAGCAAAGAACTTCACTACCAAAAAATCTGATAAAAATTGCTTGCTAATTCCAATGGGTCTATATCCTTCTTATTGGTAGCTGATGATGTCGATCAGAACATTAAAAATTATATAATTCCACCACTAACACAAGCGGATGGTTCAATTGCAACAACAGCCATGGAAGAAGCACATCTATCAGCTTAACGATTTGCGTAGATAGATAGATATATTTTTATTGGTCCAATTAAAAGAACTTTTACAAGTTATGGGACAGG
>WOGP01006428.1:298-12391 GCA_015342065.1 Leptinotarsa undecemlineata | reverse complement strand
ATGATTTCAGCTTGAGCCCATTTGATATTATGTTGATGAGTCCAAACATGCTCTGCTATTCCGGATTTGCTAGTTTCTCCTCGCTGTGTGTGTTTCTTGTGCTCAGCAATGCGAACTTTCAAAGGCCTCTTAGTTTCACCGATGTATGATTCTCCGCACTCGCAGGGTATCCGGTAAATGCAATTCTTGGAATCGCAGTCCGCGTTTGGTGGCCTGGTTTTTGTGAGGCTGCTACGGATAGTGTTCCCAGATCTAAAACAGGTCCTGATGTTATACTTGGACCCAATCCTTCTTATTCTTTCCGATAATCCTTTGATGTAGGGAAGTACAAGTACTGGTTGTGACGGCTTCTCTTCCTTGTGGAGCTCTTGCTGTCTTCTAGCTAAAACCTATTCTACCGTCACTCTGGAATAACCATTCCGTTGAAGGTCATTTTTGATGTATTTTACTTGTATTGTATTTCACTGTTATTTCATTTCAGGTTTTTTGGCTTAATATAATTTTTATTTTCACTATTGATTTTTTTAAATTCTTCTCTTTCAGGTGTCTCAGGGATTTCAAATCATTTTATGTATTAGACAATGGAAGTCCAAACTTGTAAAATCCACCAGTTTAACGTCTTCCAATGGAAAACAGCTATTTTTGATATTCAAACCCACTTAACTCAGCTCATCCTTTCTAAGCTTACCGATGTTTTGCCTCAATTTTGTAACAGTTTGTTTAGTAATATAAATTTCATGTATGCATTATCAATCATTTTGTTTTCATTCGATAAGAAATTTCCTTTATGCAGAACGATAACAATAATCATGACAGAATTTTCAGTCTGGTGAACTCATATTAAGTTATGAAAGCAGATTTAAAATTTACTCATCATAATAAAACCGACCCAGGCCACTCAAAATCAACTCTTCTTTGTGTCCATCTAAAAATTCGACGAAAGTACATTTCGCATAAACCTCAACTTTGAGATCTTCTTATATTAGCCTGTTTATACAGTGCTTTTTTGATGTCCCCTCCCCCCTTTTATTTTCTGAACGGGTCAACTAAAAAAATTGAAATTAAGAATAATGAAATTATTGCACGAATACTTTATTTTGAAGTGAAATTGACAGATGAAACTTTCAAGATAACTTTGGTGCCATCTGGGAAAAAAAAATTAAATGGAAAAAGAGGTCTTGTGATACATATTTTTAAAGCTCCTGACAAATGCTTCACAACCCTGCAATATAAAGTCAATATTTTCAACTACTAAAAAACTGGCGGAATTTTAAATCATTGCCTGAATATATTGATATTTAACTACATAATATGCGGTAATAAGCTTGAGGTCACTTCAGAAGATGCTCAAAATGGTTGTCTAGAACTTCTTGATATACGCACATCATATCCGATATTTCACGCCGAACATTTTCGTAACACAGTAACGTCAATATTTCTACAAATATGTTTTATTGTCTGCCGTTTATCCAATATTGAAGCAGGTTCAGTTTTGTACATACCTTTTGTTTCAAATATCCCCATTAAAAAAAGTCCAAAGGTGTCAAATCTGGCGAGCGGGCTGGCCATTCTGTAGGAACTCGACGGCCAATCCAACGACCGGGAAAACTGGTATCCAAATATTTTCTTACTTGTCTGGAGTGATGTGGTGGTGCTCCATCTTGTTGGAATACAATATTCATATCGAATTCATTAGGATTCGCTTCAACGATTTCAGTGATGAGAGGGTCAACAGTATTTTTCAGATCAATAAATAGAGGTCCTCAATATAGTTTCCCAATATTCCTGTCCAAACGTTAACTTTTTCTGGATATTGGGTATGTTTTCCCGGAATATGTACATTCGGCACTAAAACAAATATTGTGGAGATAGGTAGTATCCCTTTCAAAGGTTTTCATCATGATTTCGCAGAATTCTGTTCTTCGATCAGGGTCATTTTCAGTTAATTGGTGTACCATTTTAATTTTGTATGGATGATATCTATTCCTCTTCAAAAGTTTCTGCACAATAGAAGGAGACACCACACAAACATTCGCAACGGAATAAGTAGACTGTTCAGGCTTCACTACCAATTATTTGCACTTGCTGTTCTTCCGGAATGAACAGATGACCTTGGGGCTTTTTGTAATGTACAGTACCGGTAGTTGTGAATTTGGGTCCAATACCCTTAAAATATGTTCTAGAGATATGGCGATTCGGAAAACGTTCATTGAAAATCCTTTCGGTCTCGTGAACGTTACGCGTCGCACCGTAGATAAAAATCGCTTCAATTTTTTCTTACAGTGGACGAGAATTGGACATTTTAGAGATTGTTGACGTGGTACCTTTCTACTAGTAAGTAAATCCGAAAACTAAATGAGAATATTGAAACTGAACAATGATGTTCATTGTCGTACTGACATTTTTTGTCATTTTTATAAACAAAAAATTACCTAACAAACCTTATCGCGTTGTTGCCATATGGTAGATAAAAAAATATTTCTAGAAATATCGATAATAATGTGTTTGTCTTCGGAAAATTATTAATTATTCCGTCATTTTGTAGTAGGTGAAGATATTGACTTCATATTCTTGGGTTGTGAATTATTCGTCAGGAGCTTCAAAATGATGTGTCACAAGATCCCCCTTTCGATTTAATTTTTTTTCCTGATGGCGCCCAATCGCCGTCTTGAAAGTGTTATCTGTCAATTTCACTTCAAAATGAAGTATTCATGCATTAATTTCATTATTCCAAATTTGAATTGTTTAAGTTGGCCCGCTCAAAACATAAAAGGGGGAGGGGGAAATGTACTGTATTTTACGAGGTTAAGGTGGTAGAACAAACCTGTAGTGTTCTACACTGCAGTTATGAACTTCATCTTTCTCCCAATGAAGACCATCATTATTATTATTATTATTATTATTATTTTTCGAATTCACTTTCAGTCATTGGGTTGTTACTTGCATATTTTGAGAAAAATGGTTTATTTGTTGGCTTGTTTAAAATGTAACCTCTGTTCCTGTATTTAGTTTTCACGGAAATTTTGCTGCTTTCAGACTTTTGAAAACGTCCAGAACTACCCGTTTTAACAATTTGAAACAATATTTCTTTATAACCCAAACGAGCTATTCAAAAAGCAAAATAAATTAATAGCAGGATTTAACCTACGAAGTTCGGTAGATAAAATCATCACAAATTACATGTTAAAATACTCGTACCTAGTTTCCATACTGAAACTTCAGGGTTTGCAGAAATTTTTGACAGTCATTTCGCGGGATTTTAAATTTAAATTCGACCATAACTTGGCCAGATGGAAGCAATTGAAAATAAAGAAAGGGCTGAAATTTTAAATATTTTTCATTTCGAAATAAGCTGTGGAGATTGCGATAAAAAGTATGTTGGTGAAACTGAGCGTACTATAATAGCTCGCTACAAGAGGAATGTTTCATATATTAGGTTTTATAGACCAGAGAAGAGAGAAGTGTAGTCTTGCTCAACATGCCATAGAGAACGGCAACAAAGTATGTGAGGAATGCTTGAAACTGTTACGACTGGTTAAATATTATTCATTCAGCCAAAATCGCACCTAAAGGGATGAAATTTGGCGAGAATATGTATTAAGGTGTCCTACACTCCAAAAAATATTTAAAAAAATAGTTTTTTGCGAGATACTGTGAATGTTCCCAAATGATGAGCGAAATGTATCGTTAAAATTGACGTCCTGAACACATCACAGGGACGATTTATTTGAGTGACCATCGGTTCATATTTTGCTTCAGTCTCTCTTATAATATCATATTTATTTTCTTCCAAACTTAACCAAATGCTCTCTGCTACATAATTTATTTTTAATTTTATCAGTGTACTTTTTATAATTTCACATTCCTATTCCTCGTTTTCTTTCGTTTTTTTTTAGTAGCAAAATTGCAGAACCTAATAAGATTTAAAAATTGCGGTCATAATTATTCCATGATTTTAGTGATGAATTTATGGGTTCGTATCTCGGTTTTTTCGTTTGCTATGAAGGTTTTAATATCTGTAACCACTAGTCCCCTAATTCAAAATCCTGCTTGCATTCTTGATTCCAGCCATTCATTCAACTCTCAAGTCACGGAAAAATGTCACTTTTTTTATTTGTTCCCAAGCATCACAGTGAAATTATTCAATTGCATAAAAGCTGTAAAAAAAGTGAAGGCAATTTCTCATTAGGCAGTCGATGCTGAAGTTTGGCTTTAGTATTACAAGAGCATATTTTTTTAACAAGATTGTGGGTTATAGTAGGTTGTCTTAGTCCTGTGAGGCAATTGACGAAAAGTACCGCAGCAGCCGGCACTGGTGGACAGAAGAGGTCCGATTATGTTATTTCAAGCACTTCGATAACTTTCACAGCGGTAGAACCTTCGACAATCAGGACCAGGCAAAAACGGCTTTCGTCGACTTCATCGAATTCTGGGCACACAATTTTTAAGCTGACGGAATTGGTAGATTCGTGTTACGTTGGCAAAAGTGCACTGATTCGAATGGCGCTTATTTCGATTGAATTGAATAAGTATTCACTGAGATACTACAGTTTGATATAAACTGATAAAAACGGAAAAACTTTTAAAACAATCTTATACTTATTTTACCAGAAATAATTATTTTATTCACTAAGTTTTGTGAATACCTACTGTTATTTAAAAGACATTGTAGAATAGTTTGATGTACATGTTCAGTAGGACGGTCAGTAGGACAGTCGTATGTTGATTTGGTTTGCTACACTCAATCGAACACTATGTGAACCGGTTATTCAAACCGTAAGGCCGGAGGATCGATTTTCACTTCTTATAGTGTAACCCGTATTACAAATCACACGTTAAAAGGTAAGACTTTGTTAGTCCCAAGCTCACAAAAGTTTTGACTTTTAAGAGTTTTCGTTCGTAGGGAAGCGACAGCTGGTTAACGGAAAAACAGATTTTGAACAAAACCGATGAAGTTACCGTGTAGCGAAACGCATTAATATAAAATGTATTGTGAAAATTCTATAATTATTATCATGGATTAAAAAAATGCCCGAGAAGAATGTACGACACACACTGAGCACACACACGCCCACTAACGGACCGTTCCAGATACTGAGCGATAGAAAAGCCTAGCCAAGGCCCTACCATAATGGACCTTCAGTTCCTACCTTCTCATGGGATTTTTATGAACAATGAAGTAAGCAAAAATTTGACTCTGAGTCTACAAAAGAAATTAATATGGACTAACTAACTGCAACTGTCCTTCTCGAAACATTAGAACAAAAGCAAGAGTTTCTTGTTTCTTCAATTCTTGATACTCTTAACAAGCCTTAGAGGTTAGGTGGTGCAGTGGTACTCGAGGGCAGGATATCTTATGGATCTTGCTCCGAATTCATAAGCAGCAGTTCGTCTTAAGCTCAAAAGATATTTCAGCCAAACCAGACGCGAGAAAGCCCTGAATGGCTTCCGTTACGTATAGCTTACTTGCAGATGCCAGTATATGGAGAGGTTGCTGCCGTCACAAAATGAGAATCTCCGGCAACCTCAATAACGACCAATTAACTGGCATCAGTATGCCAACCGTAGAGAATATTCCAGAAGATGTTATATAGATACGATTCCAGAGCTGCACATTCCAGCCTGAATGGCTACAGGTTATCTGAAAGGAGGATTAGGAGGGCGTCTTCCGGCTGGTGATCAACTGACATTATTTCATGTTTTTTCTATCTGTTTTTGAATCTGACGAAGGTGTGAAATATACGGAAAGCTTGACATATAACAAAGAGTATTCTTTGTAATAGCCTAGCTATTGACGGCAACCTCCCAAATTGAACCGATTTATAGTTAATCCAGTCATATATATGTCAAATTACCGGGCTGTTTTTTAGAGAATACTCTTTGTCATATGGTCGAGCTTTCGAGAATGTTTATTCCCTTTATCAAGACATTAATTTGAGGTTATAGTAAAAAGTCAGACGTGGCAATGAGAAAAACAAAGGTAATACTTTTCATCATGAAAAGTGCTTCGCTTTAATTCGAATTTGATACTTGACAATCGTCAATTATCAAGTTACTTCTTTGCATGATATACACTTTTTTGTGCATAGTTACTTTTCCGAAACTGATTTCTTCCTTTCTTTCTTTGAAAGATTTCCACAATTTTTTTGCATCAAGATGGAAAAGTAGAAAGCCGAAACCTTATTTTCTCAGTACTGATTTTCAAACCTACCTATCTACCCACGTTTCTTCACAGATTTTTTAAAGAGTTGAACTGTACGCCAGGAATTGGGGAGAAGTTTGAAAACTTTCAGATGAAAAATTGATTTTTAAACTTGAAATTCAACATATACGAAGATTTGAAAAAATATATTTCTTTTGGAGATACGGATTTTATCCCAAAATAAGTTTTCATTCTGTATATGTTTCCAACTAAGTTTATCAGTCTCAGAGATCCTAAAATTATTTTGCAGTTCATTCAACCTGTGTCAAAAATAACAGGCCACGGCAGTATTCATCATGAACAACTGAATAAATTGCAAAATCCGACAGGCAAGCAAATGAAGCAGAACAAGCGGTACCTTGAGGACGAATTTGATTATTTTTTGAAATATATGAAGCACTAAAAGTATTGAACGAACAAGTTCATTACGTGGAACGGTTTTACGAAAATATTTACCTGTTCATATATGTTATGTGTAAAACCACATAACATATATTTCCATTCGTTTACGGTGCTATTGGCGATTGCAATACTTTTTGTACAAATACGAAATCGCCAATTGATATAACGAGATATTTTATGTCTACAAGTATTTCAACAATCGATAAACCAGAGTATACGGAGTAATAAAAGATGCTGAAATATATCTATAACTTGAGAGTACACCATTTTTTAACTGATCCTACTATTGGTATATCGGAAATGTTAAGACTTGATTTAACTGGAGACTGGAACTCAGAGTCCAATCTCTGAAGCTAAAATACGATGACGCTGTATATGACACTTTCGATTTGTAGATTCCTGAGCAACTTTTGTTGCATAAAGTTATTTCTGAAACTCAATATTTATCGACTTACTCGCAAGTGAAAATGTCAACTTTTCAACCAATGAATAACCCACGTTTTCGCGAAACTTTGTTTTGGCGTATGGCCAACCTTCAAAAAGCTTTTACTTCGTTTGTATTGGTTCTACGCATACCATTAATCCACCATTATTTTCATCTACATTTCTGCTAAACACAACTTTTCCTATAAAATACTTATTTTTTCAGATTCTTCTGAAAAACCTTCTGAAAACGTGGATGTCGTGAAAAAGTCGCAAAGTACTAACTTTCAGAAAAAACTTTTTTTAACAATAGTTGCATAGAATTAGTCGCTCTATCTTGATAGACTAATTGGTGAACAGGTAGTTTTGAGACAGGTAACCACCAGGTAAAACAGATGAAATTATTGTTACCAGTAATTAACATGGCTGACAATTGAAGCTCTATTTTTGTTTAAAAAATTTGGGGGTAAGAACCCTCCTCTAAAAGAGCTAATCAAGGGATGAAAATTGTTTATATTAGAAATCAGTTTTTATATCTAATATTGATGTCTTTTGAAATTGTTATACTTAAATGTGTATAGTTCAAGGTAAACGATATAGTGCCCCCTACCTTCCAGCAGTTCCCCTTTAATGAAATAGTTAGGGAGCTAACTAATTTTGTTATTCAATAATAATTTCGATTTTATAAGAATTACAATACTACTTACTCGCACTTGAATAGGTGTGAATCATAATAAACCCTTGCGGATTGCGGTGGAGGGTCGAATAGGCCCACTCACTTGTGACCTAACCTAACCTAACTACTTACTCACATATATACAATCGATTGCTTCAAAAACATTTTACTAACTTTCCTTGAAAGCTTCTGATAAATACTCTTTCATATTCTTCGTTTCACTATCACTGTCGTCATTTAAATTATCAATGAATTTATTTCCACCATTGATATGGAAGTGTCCAATCTCCATAGTCTTTTTCAACTTAAACTACTTTTTTAATCCTTTTCTGCCAGTCTTCTTCGGTAATATTAAATACTTCTTCTTTAACTAGATCTATCACTTTCTTATCAAATTTTGGAAAATTATTTTTATGCCTGATGCTTTGTTTCAATTTTCCCTAAATCAACTCGATGGGATTGAAAACACAAAAATTGGGAGAAAGTCTCAGTATGCTGTATTCATACTTTTCAGTGATACTCTCAAGGGCATACACATTTTCAAATGTTTTTGTCTGTAAAACGTCAAGTCGTCGGTTTTGGGAATAATAATCTTCAAAAGACAAATTTTCAGTCATGAAAAAACTTTGTATTTCATCTTTCCTCGAATTTTTTTTTCGGTATGTTGATGAGCTGTCGCGAATGATAGGAAGCGTTGTCAAGAACTATTACACTATTCGCATCCAAATTTGAGATCAATGTGTTTTCAAACCATTCCTCAAAAATATTAGCTTTCATGTTCTTATGATAGTCAATATTGCAGTCTTCAAGTTTTTTTCCACATAATTTCAAAGAAATCGGAATCCATCCTTCACTTCCTCTGCAATGCACAATGATTAGCCGCTATCCTTTGTTTGCAGGCCTGTTATGCGTACACATTCTCGAACCATCAGTCCACCCTTCGTAACTGTGTTGTGAGTGTCATACTAAGTTTCGTCCAAATAAAAAATTTTCCGTTGTTCTGGTCTATATTTAGTTATTTGTTCTAAGTATTTGTTACGCAATCACACTATTCATCTGCTTTCCATGACTGCTTGACGTTTGTTTATTATTTTAAATCTAAATCCTATAGATAAATAGATAAATAGAAGTATTCAGTTTCTTCCTTATGATTTCAGTTGTAGAAATCTCATTGGTTTTATAACCGTCGTTTTTTTTATTAGGTGAACATCTGAAGGTTTGGGTAATCCTGTATCACATCGTGTTTTGCATTTGTTTTTGACTATTTTACGTACAGTTGAGAAAGGAATTTCGGTCAAGCTGATGTTGCTTGTAATAGTTTGTTTCCCTCGAAACCAAACTTGAGATGTAGATTTTTATATACATTGAAACATATTCTCTGTGTTTCAATATTCAAATGCATTCGAATTATTCAATGGTATCTCTATTTCGCATTGTTTACTATCGCTATTGGAATCACTACACAGGAAAAAGTCTGCGTTGTTTCACACTCGTTATTACTATTAGTACTTGTCCACGGACGCTAAATTTTAAATAGATAACAAAAATTTTAGGTAATTATTACTGCACCAATATCGAAT
Source organism: Leptinotarsa undecemlineata (assembly GCA_015342065.1). Lineage (NCBI taxonomy): Eukaryota > Metazoa > Arthropoda > Insecta > Coleoptera > Chrysomelidae > Leptinotarsa > Leptinotarsa undecemlineata. The sequence continues at coordinate 3,108 of WOGP01006428.1, read as the reverse complement.
TTCAACACTCAAATTGCGATCAGTTCCTGAACTGAACACGACGGCGATAACCATCCCCGTATTTCCCGAGTTCTATTCCTCACCGTAACATGACTTTAAATTTATTTTTGTGACTCTTCAGCCAATCATTAAACTCGGTTAATAAAAATTATCCAATACGAACCGCCAAGTCTACAGCCCACGTGGACTAGTTCGCAGCCTGTTATTTCTATGTATTAGTTTTTTTGGTCTTTGAGAGTGCCACCAACTTTAAATGTGCACAATATCGTTTATTTCGACTATACTGAGAATTCGCTTCATTCCATTTCGAGAACAAAACAGATATTTACACCGACAGTGGTGGCCTGGCCAACGTCGTTCTCAAAGCCCAAAATCCACACTAAACAGTGACTTTTTCGGGATGCACTGGACGCTCTTGGATCTTAATTAGACAATTATGTTTGTTCACGTATCCATTCATCCAAAAATGGGCTTCATCGCTGAAGATGATTTTTCGAGCAGTTACCAACTTCTCCAGAGCCCATTGAGCGAACAAACGTCGGTGTCTATGGTTGTTTACCTTCAGTTCCTGAGTCAGTTGAATTTTCTACGGGTGCAAGCCCAAGTCTGTGATGGGTTCTTGTGAGCAACGTGAAATTGACTTCCTCGAATTCTCTTGCACACTCTCACAGACAGCAGGGATGTTCTCGGCATATTTTGCCGTTTCATTGACGTATGGGTGTTAGTCGATCGTTTATCGAAACAGTGGACTCTAATTTACCCATCACATTGCGAATAGTCATCTCGGAAGGACGATTTCGGCGACCATAAAATGAGCGAAGCGCGTAGTACGTTGCCCGAACAGAACAAACAGTTTAATAAAACAATTTTATCGTTTGCACGTATTGTTGAATGCTATATCCGTCTATGGTGATTTGGTAGAGCAGACTGAATAAATGATAACTAATTTGACAGATGTAGCTTCAACAAGATAGCCAAGACCAATAACGAACATTTTGCCAGTTTATTATTCTTGAAAAAAAACACATTCACCAGTGAAACAACATTTCTGTCGGGAAGTGGATAGTGAGAACATTTATTGGGATAAACTGGAATGATAAAATGTTTGAACAGCTTTTCCGAACTCGAAAAACGAACCAGGATATAGAGAAATGAAATACCCATCTATGGAGGTATTACAAGATCTAAACCGTTTGTTTCACCAAAATAAACCAAAAATTATGCATTTTTAGAATAATTTTGTTATTTCAAAAATACGATTTAAAATATTGTAATTCCATTTTTTATGTCTATAACTTAACCCACCCAAAAACGTTCAAGTAGTCAGCATTTCTGATGACTTCAAGAATTTTAAAGTGAGAAGATTTTTTCATGATTACAGATAATTTTGCCATAATTCACGGCCACCCGGGAAAGGTCTTCCTCGACAGACGAGTTTCGCAGTTTTTTCTAGACGAAAAGGGAAATTTCCACAACAAAATCTCCGGCGAAACTTACCCTTTGACCCAACAGACTTACTGCATCGAACACGCTACGAAAAATAAAGCCGTGCTGAATCACAGATACTTCGGAATCATCATGGATTCTAACCCGCCCCTCCAAACGAAATTCCAGCTTAACAGGTGGACTTTAGTTGTTTCCGACATTTTTCTAGTAGTGACCATGGCTTACTACATTTTCGCGGGAGAAACCAGGAAAGTATTCGGAAAAACTCTGGTCAGCTTCTGCTTGGCCATATTCATTCTTTATGCACTCATTGTTTTCACAACATTCAAGACGAAACTTCACTATAAGAAGAGCAAATTGTTGTGCAAGATGATTGGTGAGTATTTTTAGTTAGTAGGGTGGTAGAACTTAGACTGCAGAACAGCAGACTTCGATAGTTTTCGATGGTTTCAGTAGATTGAGGAAGTTTACAATGAGAAAAAAACTAAAGATATGGAAGGCAATAGGTTTTGAATCAAAATAATTGACAGCACAGAATGATCAATCTGCACTCTAAGAAAGTATCACCCTAGATATACTTTACCATCATGAACACCTGTTGTTGTGTGTCACATTTTAACTTGAACTCCTGAAATATACCATGGGCATAATAAATTTCAAGAAAATATTAAAACTTCAACGACCTGAAAATCATTTAGAATATGAATGTATAGTTCTATTCTCATAATCTATCCCTCAATCATATCCAATCAATTAAAATTAATCACCTCTAAATATACGTTACTGTATATTCAAAAAATATTTAGTATACGAAATGTGAAAATATATGTTATATCTCAGTTGCAAAAATGATTTTTTGTAGTAATGGGTAACTAGTGTTAGATACCTAACAAGTTATCTATAATTTGTCAAATTTCAACAATTTTAATAAGTATTCTTCTGGAACATTTACCAGTAAGACAAAACCAACTATTATAGTAAAGACTGAGTATGATGTATATTTCTTGATATATTATTGTGAAATACAAGAAATATAATTTAGTATGTTACACTAGAGCAGGGGTCTCCAAACTTTGAAGCCTTCGTGCCATAATGATTTTTTCAGTTTGTTCCAAAGGTCCAATTTCTACCTTTAACTATATTTCTAGACTAGGATAGTCGCAAAGTGCGTGACGTAAGCAAACTTACGCTTTTTTGCATTTCAATTATTATTGTGTATTGTGACACTTAATGACATCTAGTGGTGAGTAGTGGTACTATGTACTATCTTTTTCAGCTACCCGCTGGGTGGCATTAGGCGTAATTAAATATTTGGAATTGCCGCGTTGCTTCGAGAAAGTTCTGGTTCTAGCTAGTGTAGTGTA
>WOGP01006427.1:413-12393 GCA_015342065.1 Leptinotarsa undecemlineata | reverse complement strand
AAAACTCTTTCATTTAGAGAACTGCGCTTATGTGGAATAAACTCTCTGAGATCGTTTTTCCAAATGTATTTAATCTCCAGCGATTCAAATCCAATGTGAATCACTATTTTCGTCCAGACATCGCTCTAAGAACTCCTTACAGATTTTCCTGTAGGGCTTGTATTTTGTCCTTGAAAAAAGTTACTTATTTCGACTTACCTGTTGACATCTGCTTGCCAGATTACATACACAAACGTCTCCGCTTGATGAAGACGACTGTGGATACTAGCAATCGAAACGTCGGGAAGAAACTTGGCCTGAATTATTCTGATTTTAAATTTTATTTATTGTTAATTGTTCAATTTTCAATTGTTGCTTGCTTACCAGTAGTGAAAAGTTCTCATGTATTTTCCTATGAGAATATTGTTTCATAAAATATAAATATTACTTACCGAAGCTTCAATATATATCAAACGTGATTATTTCAGATTGAAAACATATTTCCATGGATACTGAAATTGCAGGAGTCTTGTCCCAGTTTGAAATACCTCTCATTGATGGAGAATCCTATGTCTTCTTCAAACTTGAACGATGTCGGTATCCAAGACAATAGCGAATATAGGTAAGAACTCATTCTGAGAACAGCTTTCATAGGAAATAATATGTTTCTATTGTCCTTTGGACAATAGATACATATAGGTTCCATACAGAAGACAGTGAGGTATATAATTTGACAAATCGAATACAGGTAGTTCGATTTGATCATTTTCCAGTGGTGAACAGAAAAAATGCTGCGGTATGCCACACTATACTTTTCTTAATCCTTTGCTGTTTTCAATCATAGTATAATTCCACAATAGTAGGCACTGAATTTTCAGAAATATTATCGCATCAAAACCGAAACATTGTTGTCAAGGTTGTGATTGTATATATTTCATCATCATTTTTTCTCATCTGTTCTAGAATAATATCCGTACGCCACTGCTAGAGACAGATTAAGGCAATAACGTAGTCATTTCTGAGAATTTAGTGCCTACTCTTTTGGAATTATAGTATAAATGAATCTGGTGTCCATGGTGACGAATCAATACTATCTCTTCTCCTTAAGTAATGCTGTGAAAGATATTAATTCATATCAATCGTTCGATATTACAACAGGAAAGGGTTTCTCTGTATTGAGCGTTGATTTTTCGGCATTGCAAAGACGAACACTTCCATGGTCACCACATTTGCAACCCACTGACTTCAATAGGTTTACCAGAAATGTAAACTTCAGAAGATTTACGTTCAGAAATTGCCGACGAGTGCTATTGAAAAACTCTAGAAATGCTTCGAAATGTACGAGAATATTTCGAAAAAAATTTTCATTGTCATATAAACACAGCTGGTCATCAGTTTCAACATCCATCAACTAAGTACGAATAACCATCTCAACAAATTCCGAACTATTGAACCTCTTAAAATTATTGTGGTGATTTTTACCTTCACTTGAGGATGGAAGTAACGGATCAAAACAACCAGAAAAGTATGTCCTAGTTCAAACAAAAATCCAGGGGTCCTCACGTTCTTCTGAATTGTTGATACTTTTACTGAAAATGACTGTTTTTTTTGTGTAACCATACTGAGCTCATTCTTATACTACTGCCATCGAATTTCAATTAGAAAGAAATAAATGAAGAGTTTTCAGTTGTATTAGGCGCTTTGACTCTTCATTCACACTTGTGATGCACTGTTTGGAAAGTTTGGTGCAGTAATGATTTTATTACAGGAGTTTTATCCCAACACCAAACCGTTATTTGAACACCTCGACACGTATTTCGATCACCAAGTGATCTTGTTCAAGAAGAAGAATAATCTTCCTCTTGAAGGAAGATTAAAATATTAATCTTCCTCTTGAAGGAAGATTAAAATATTAATCTTCCTCTTGAAGGAAGATTAAAAGATTAATCTTCCTCTTGAAGATGATCACTTAGTGATTGAAACACGTATCGAGGTGTTAAAATAACGGTTTGGTGTTGGAAGTAATATTCTTCATACGCAATTGTAGAAAATGCTGCTGTTATACTTACGGGAAAAAATCAAAAAGCCCACTTCGAAAATTGATGAAAAAACGTACATATTTCAAAAATTGTTTATTTTCAAACTACAATCGAAAACCAATAATACGATGATCACACTTTTAAATTAAAAAATACTCAAAAATGCTCATATTTTCCTCGGTTTTTGAGTAGATAACTAGCCTAGAAATTGTATCAAATTTTCTCGTACAATCGTAGTTATGACATTTTCATATAACTTTTTGAGATACACAAAGTTGAGTTTTAACTATATTCGAAATTTTCAGTTTATTTCAAAACATTTGAGAAAAATCTTTCCTTCTCCACCAACATCTCCCAAAATATTATCTTTAAAAAACTTTAAATATTTATGTCCACAGATTCCAATGAAATCAATGGAAACAGAATTCAAATCAGTCCAAGAGAAATCTTGGCAGACCTGTTGAGACACTTTAACATCTTTAACAATGATTGTTTTCAGTCATTTCAAATATAATCGACAAATATCTCAATTTCTTCAATATAACCCGTATTATCATCGTTTTGAAAAAGGAAAACTGCCGGATGTCGACTCAGCTTAATCTTGAGCAATAAAAATGGTAAAATGATATTCTTACAGCATTATTCCTTTTGAAAATAAAATTTCAGTTATCCGAATTTGCTCAAAATATTTTAGTCTATACTTCGATGCAAACTCAATGAATAGTGAAATCAATATCTCGCTTATTCGGTTTTTAGGAAAAATTAATGTATCTTCGTATTCGTGTTTGTTTGCATCCAGAATACCCATAGCATTATGGGGATCCTTGGGTAGTGGAGGGCAGTTTAACTGTCTACTTCCGTGCTTTTCAACATCCCAAAATCCACGTGTGTTTTCTACAGAATAATTTGTGATTGATATTCTGCTTTTTATTTTTTATCACCGTCCATGGTCATATTTTTGAATTCACTCAAGATTTTTTTCAGATTGTTGTGCATATCCCTGTTCCCTTATTTACTGCACCTGGATGATAAAAAAGTAACCACCAGAGAAAGAAAAAAGTCCACAAAAATGTTACAAAGTTCTGTAATAGAAAGACTGGTACAGAAAACTCAAAAACACTTACCTATTTATTTAAGGGTGGCAGCCGAAAAAGTTTCGATGAAGCTCTCAGAAACCTACAAAAGGATCCAAAAAAAAAATACCGTAATATAGTTTTTGACCTGTAACAAATGACAATTTTCTTAATAAAATTGTTTCGTGAAACTGTCTATTCAATTAAAATCTATGAAGTAATTCATAATTACAAAAAGTGTGTATATGTATCCGTATGTGCAGATTTGCTTGTGTGTGTTTGCGAGTACGCAATGGTTGTATACTTTTTCGAACTCTCCCATCGATTCGGTTTTCATCTCCAAAAAAAGCCGTCCTTTCACGAGTCTCTTCAGTCTTGGGTACAAGAAAAAGCCAAATCTGGTGAATACGCTGGCTGATTTATGACTAAGATATTGTTTATGGCAAAAAATTACGAACAAGCAATAACAATTGAGCAGTGAGCAGCAATGCTCCTGGGCTCTTCCACTGGAACGATTGGACAATTGGGTTTCGATGTCATAACCATATACCTATAAGCCGTCACCAGTCCAGTTAAGGGCCTTTTAAGCAGATCTGGATCGCCATTGACATCATTTAACAATTACTGAGCGATGTTCATGCGAGGGTTTTTTTGATTGATATTTTGGAATAAACTTTGCTGTCGCACGCTTCATGTCCAAAATTTGCGAAAAGATTGCATGGCATGAGCCAACCGATATACCGACAGCCTCACCAACTTATCCAATAGTAATTCGACGATTCTCCATAACAATTGTCTTCGCTTTCTCAACATTTTCATCGATTATTGATGTGGTGGGGCGCACAGGGCAAGCGTCGTCATTCACAACTTTCAACCTTCTGTAAAAAGTTTGTACCACTTGTAAATATTTTTCTGACTGATAGTACAATCACCGAATACCACTGTCAACATCTCAAGTGTTTGTGAGTACTTAATTCAATTTTCTTCACAAAATTGTATGTAAATTATTTTATCCATTTTATTCGATAGCAGAAAATCGCAAACCAGGCAAAACACTTGTAACTTTTATGTCTCTCACCAACAAACTAAACATGATGAAGAGCTGAAACTGTGAACAAATTTTCTAGACGAGTGTATCAACATAAAAAAATCGTTAATCGAATGGAAGTTGCCCTAGAAATTTCAACATTCAGCATATTTTTTGAGGTATGATGTATCAGTGTCATTTTTATGTTGTTCTTGAAAAATATGAAAGAATTACTGTTCCAAATTACTTATCAATTGAGAACTGACAAAATAAATTATGTATATTTTATGCACCTACCGATAAGTAAAATCGTGAGATATTCATAGCCAGTTTATTATTTACATTTCAAAAAAGACAAGATTCCACTGACTACTATCTCAAAGTTAATTTCTGAAGAGTTCCGGTCATCAACAATTATCTCATTCTGATAATACACAGTGGCGGCGCCAGAGGGGGACAAGGGGTCAGTATGACCTCCTCGCCGCCTTTTGCAAAATGTTGTTCTTAGCGCCCTTTCGATTTTAAATAATTCACAAATATAGTACAAGTTGCATAACACAGCAACATTCGCTTTCAATACCTCGACCTCGATCACGTGTGAATCCCATTTCGGTCGCTGTCTAATGCGAATGTGATCATTTTCTGAGAGATTGGAAATTGATTGTATTTCGGCATGGCACTCGTGACAGTACTAGTAGTCTGGTTTGTTATTGTTACTTTGGCAAATGAAGAGTTTGTCGATTTTATTGATTTTGGAAAGAAAGATAAAATTATCCGGGGCGGATCATTAAAAGTTACACGAAAAGAAGAAGTTAAAATATGATGCTACATCACATTCTCAAACAAACTTATATTTTTGTAAAACTTTCAATTCGTAAGTTCTTAATTTGCAGTTGATATGACAGACGACTAGATTGGGGGAGACTCTGGAAAGAATTATCTTCCAAATGAAAGAGTATTTATTTAATAATCCATCCCAGTATCCCTAAAAGTATTCTCTACATAGACATTAATGTGAATTCATTATGCTCATGTGGCAATTTACCTTTAGTGCATATAAATCACATCCTATTCACATGTCCCAGCTTAAATAATTTGCATTCCTCGAATGTTTCGTTTCCAACCAATATAACAGTCCTTTCAGCTACACTCAATGAAAAAATACACAACATAATTCTAACATTCATAATTACATCTAAAATATCAATATAAAACGTAGTAACTCGATTGATTCGAAAATTCGATGGCAAAATAAACTCCGGTGATAACGGGAGGGGGGAGTAGTTTTAAAAGGAAAAAAAAGAACAATTAATTCAAACTCAGAGTTGTGTAGAAGAATCGGTGCCAAATAAACCTGGCACTACGGAGAGTACGGCCAATAAGGAGTCAACATTTCTTGATGTACCATATACATCAACCGATATAGTAAGAACAAAATTCGATTTTTCATTAGGTTTTGGTGACTTAACATTTACGGAAGTAAATTATAATTCGGAGAGTGATGCTACTCAAGATAAGATTTCCGCTGAGAATGAAGGTGAAAAAAATATTTCAATTTTGTATACATTCATTTTTCTGTCGATAAAGATGCTTATCCCGTCGACCCATTTTTATTCAAAAATACTATTTTTCCCCTGAAATAGTGCGTCAACTAATTGTAAGGGGACGTTGCAAACCTGGGTTATTAGATGACTTCCAATATTTTTCAATTTCAATTTTGTATGTATTCACCTTTCTGTCGATAAAGATGCTTATCCCGTCTACCCACTTTTATTCAAAAATACTATTTTTCCACTGAAATAGTGCGTCAACTAATTGTAAAAGGACGTTGCAAACCTGGGTTATTAGATGACTTCCAATATTTTTCTCTTTCCAATTACAGAAAATTTAACGTTTCTTTGTACACACTTAAGAAAACGACTTTTGGACAGCGCAGCATACGTGAATGGTTAGTTTACTCTCCAAAAGGTAATAAAATGTTTTGTTTTGTATGCTGGCTTTGTTTATTATTGAAATATTCATTTAATTATAGTTTTGTGATATTAATTCTTTTCTTAATGGGAAATACAATATCACTTCAAATACATATGCTTTTTTACTGAATATTGGCGCCTAGTTATAGTATGCCCCCTCGCCCTTAATTTTTAGAATCGCCACTAATAATACAGACAGGTTTATTTGAACAATTATCAACAATTATAAACCAAACACTGAACGCCATGTGGAGCTCACCACAATAAATTAGTGGAAACCGAACCCTAATCAATTGAACCATTTTTAATATAGCACCCACAAAGATACAGGCAAGAGACAGTGATAGATGGAAAGAGACAGAAAAAATAATCAACGTAAAACGGAAATTCACGGAAAATACTGTTTCTGGACGTGTTGCGTTCACTATTTTTGGCAACCATGTAAAATAAATCAATGAGACACGTCTTCATTATTTTTATTTGTAGAACAAAATTTCAAACATTTTAATTTCAAATAAATATTGAAATTCAAACAGAAGGTACTAACAGAAACATTCTAATTTTTATTGGTAACAGTATTTTTATGAGTATTTAAGCAATGGCTACTATTTCGTTGGAGTCAGAACAAGAAGGTAAAGTTTCCGTTTCTCATTGAATGTCTTTTTCTGATGATTTCAGAAGAATCTTGGCATTTATAATTTTGTTCGTAACAGAATTGTCAGTATATCCCACAGCGACATTGGTAGATTCCCAGCCAAATTTGTGATCTTTCCACCATTATCAGCAAATAACGTTGAAGTTCTACGAATGCTTATGGCATGTAACATTTTTGAAATTGGTAAATTTTACCATTCTGCGATTCTGAATCCGAAATTTCCAAAACTGTGGATACTAACAGGCTGAATCGAACTTTTTTTTGTAATTCATGAATAATCTGTTATGTGGAGTTTAGCTTGGTTAAGAAGATGAATATTGACTATACATCAGCTGGTTTTCTCTCCCAATTACAACAAAAGATATCTCAATATGTGATTTCGAATATTGTATTTCACAAGCAACATGTCTTCCTTGTCGTTTATTATATCAATTGATATTTTTGTTATTTTCTCCCGTCTACACGCACCGGCTAACCCAATAATTGTTGCTACCTGAAAATTAAGCAAATCAGATTGATAGTTTCATATCCTACAATCGTAATGTTTATTAAGGTAACCTTCAGCATTAGATATGTTTTATTATTTGCTTCTCTATTAAATTTGTTGATCTGCTAGTTGTTAAAGACGTCTTATTACTCTACTCTATAGCCAACATTCTTTCTCTTAAGAAATGCGATAACCTTCGAGAAAGTGGTTTACATTTTTCTTCACTGAAATGGTACTTTTCGTGCATTGTGTAGACTTTACCACAGTTATATGAAATCCTGTAAACTTCCGCTGATTTAAGTGGGCCTCTGCTGTCTTTCGCCGATCTGAGAAATGTACTTCGATATTTTTTTTGTTGGTGTAAAGACGGTGTTAATTTTCTCCTTCTTCAGAATTTTCCAGATTCGGTTGGTGACACCTTCTATGTATAGCAGATAGACAGTGCCTTAGGGTCGATCTTCACTGGTGTTTACTTCTTCTCCCTTGGTCACGTAGCGCGGATAATGTCTTTTTCGTTGTAGCCGTTCGCTTGTAACATAGTTGTTAGGTGTTTTATTTCGTCGTCGACGTACCTTTCTTCACATATTCACAGAGCTTTGTTCACTAGGGTGTTGATGACGGTTCGTTTCTGTTTTGGATGATGGTTGGATACATTATGTAGGTATCAATCTGTGTGTGTTCTTCTTGTAAATCTCATGGCCTAAGTTGATGACCTTTCTTGAACAGAAACATCAAGGAATGGGATTTGGGTTTACTTCTAATTCCATGATCCGACGGGGAACACAAATCCTGTTCGAAAAGACCAAGAGGCTAGCAACGTCAGATCATTATTCAACAAGAACATATTTATAACGAATACACCTACACAAAAAAAACTTAAATAGAAAAGAAGATTGAAACACACATTGAAAATTGCCAAAATGAAACCAAGTCACCTAAATCGCGCGGGAAATATGCGCGAACCCGAAAAATCAGCACTGTAAATGACACTACAGAAATGAGAGCTTCAGTTTCAGTTGACACGTCAAGAATAGTACTTTGACTATGCCACTGAAGATGACTACCGCAGTTGCAGTTGAAACTTGGAGATTATAACGAAAAAAGACCACGACAAAATCCGGAAACAAAATCAAAATATTGACGCCAGCCGTGAAAGGCCACATTCTTATATCATCTGTAGGAATAGTGTTGCATTTCTTAATACCCATACATTTCCAAAACAAATCATAAATGTTTTCGTACCTGGACTGGACCTGATATTTCAAGTAATAATTGTGCTGTAGCAGCAGCTGCAACATTGAAAAATTCGTAAGACTATTTTCAAACTCGCTGCTGCTTCAATTGCGAATTTGAACAAAACCCATGCAAACTTTCAAAAATTAAATTGTCAACTAATGAACCAAACATCAAAAATTGTAGGTATATTGTGATTAACTTTTCAATACAAATGATGAAATTATAAAACAACAACAAAAATTAATTGGCGCTCTGGGGCGACTTCATTGATTCCAGTGGCGCATTAACTTTTTCAGCTGCAGGAAAACCCGCAAAAACCTGTAGCACCACATCATCTGAAGATCTTAATCCGCCAATATCGCCTCTTTCATAAAACTAAATGTAGGGTGCCACCAGTGGCTCCAATAACCATTCCGTTTCGTCTTTGACTAAGGCGTAATAATAACCATATTCAACGCCAGAACTGCAGTGAACAATGAGTAACATGAGGATTATAATAGGGGTCTGCTAGATTGAAGAGTTCATCTATTCCGAATTATATGTCAAATGACTGTCAGTCGTGATTTCGCTGTTATAATAATGATCAACTGAATTTATCAAAACCATACCTTTCAAGATTTTCATGTTAACAATAACAACTATGATATTCCATTCAGTCCATTCAGTCTCCTGGACCCTACTGACCGACAGACGAAGGTGTCACGTCATCTGGAAATCATGTACTTTGGAGTCTTATGGAGCTCCGAGGAGCAATAAGTCTGACTATGACAGAACGATTTTCTATATAAATAGATATATCATTCTTCCCGGCCTAATCTGGGAAGTAAGTACTTATCGGACTAGGCCGGAAAAGTGCTACTTTCTCAGTAGACTTTTTTCTTCCGGGAAGTGTGTACTTTCCAGTCGGTCGCCGAAAATAATATTTTTTCCAAAATATTTCCCACGCAAAGACAGTGATCAGATACACTTGTATCATACCTATATATTGAACACGTGTGATGAAGTGGCTTTCAAATATTCGAACCATCACAAATTCCCGATTTTTTGTGTTCTGATCAATAATTATAGCGAAGAAAGCTAACTATGAATCATTCGCGAATTCAATGAGTATTTGGGCACTATATAACAATATTTTATCACTTGTTTCACATTAAACTTCATTCCTGTAAAAGTAATTTAAAAATGTGATTGGGATACTAGAAATGTCTTATATAAGTGTCAAGTGAAGGAACTAGTAAAATGTGTGATTTTGAATGGAAGAAAGGCAACAGAAGATGTATGTTATAACTTTATTTCATCATTAGGGGATGATGAAGCCAAAAAAGTACAATAAAAATTTCGTTTTCTCTACTAAAGTTGTCAATTTTGAATAATATCATATTCTTTTATTTTACATATCAGATTAGTTATCGTTTCATTAGACGAGCGAAAATAAGTAAAAAAAACTAAAGTTCAAATGTTTTCTTATAGTGTTGATATCAAATGACTCATACAACGTGGCTCATTTCAACTGACTCCTTTTAACTGGGTTCATAGACTAATTTTGGTATAATTGAGTTATGACAAAAAATATGGTAATTACTGTGAGAAAACCCTTTTCGAGAAAACTAGCTAGTTTTGGTTGATTTTTTTTTCAGTATTTTGATCTTCCCTAATACAAAATACAAAATCAATACAAGTATAGAAAATAAAAAATTAATGTAGCTATAATTTTCTCCATGAGAAAACAACTATCATTCTAAATTTTCCTACAACTATTTAAATAAAATAAAAGTCAACTCATTAATAATTATCAAACTTCTCGTGAGTGTATCGATAAGTATGAAAACACGTTTTCAGTATATGATCAATTTATGATCTCTCATAGTTCACTTACTTTGTAGGTGACACATACGTTGAAAGAATGTAGTGTTATTGATATATGATAGCAAGGATTGTGTATGTCTTATTCAAACAAAAGGCCAATTGATATTCTTATTGTGTCAAATTTGTGTGACACGTGTCTACTATTATTGAAAAATATCTGAACAACATACATAAAAATTACTTTCTCTACACCGTACTATAATAAGACACTTATATGTCCATAATCCCTTTCGTAAAGAGATTTATTTTGATGAAGACTTTTCATAACGTTACATATTCTTTAATCTGTAACGAATTAAAGAATTCACTGTCTTAAACTAATTTATTTCAACAATATTTCACTAATACAACTATTTATATTCACCACTTAGCAACAAGTAATTTATCTTCACTGTTTGTTAATCTGCACAATTCACTTTCTGGCTATAGACTCCCCCTGTGGACGGAAGGAAGGGTTTATATACACACAACGATCTTTCTAGATGTATCTAGAAAGGTCTCTGTACCCGCCTAGAATTTTCCCGGCGTGTCAGACCGTTTTATGCGCGGTCATACCGTTGATCGCAGGGGTAACGGTCAGGGCCGGCTTCAGATTCATTACACCTTGTTTACAGATTTCACAGGATGTCGAATACGACAATTACTTAGATCAGTTTAATTTGAAGTGAGAAACATTATCACTAAGCTTATATAATAAACTAACACTTCTCAATTATCTCCAGAGTACTCTTCAGCGGGAGGTAAAGGAAACAGAACCCAAGCTATTGGTTCCCGCGGGTAGGTACGTATCTCTTGACAACCAGAACCAGACAATTACACAGAGACGTAACAATGTTCAGAAAACTCAATTTAAATTTTTCATTATATTCTCAACCAACAACATCCCCGCCGGCTGCCCAAATAAGCATTTGTATTTTCCCAGAAATCTTGAATTTATTATCGGCTTCATATAAATCTCTCTGTATCATAAACTGAGAAGGATCAATAAAGGTTTGGGGAAGTTCACAAGTAATTTTGTCCAGAACACCACATGTTACTGGAAAGTTTTTTTTTCATACCTGACTCTGAACGTTGCGACAGGAAAACCAAATTCACCATTCGAAAAACATGATTGATTGTTTGGGAAATTCCCGAAATTTTCAAATTGCGTTTTGTGGTGTTGGCTGTCAGAATTTTTACTATTCTTCTGTTAGAACAGAAGAAGTTTGCGAGTCTGAATCTAATAATGCACGTACAATAATACTATTGCCATTTTCTGACAATAATGTCACCTGTGCCGTAAATAATAATACCTGACTTCTTGAGGTAGATGCTAAACATATGTTTTTCTTATTTCATGAGTTTGTGCATGTAAACGTCTGAGAAAAACTTTGATAATTATTCTGAGAAGTGCTTTAAGAATTATTCTGAGATGTGCTTTGAGAGAGTTTGAGGTTGACTTATTCATTCTCTGTTATCTTAATACAGATTTGTCATGGAGTTCGAATTTGTATTGTACTATATTCATGTAAAAGAGTGTGATGCATTTCCGCGCAAATGCTACATCTATCTCTTCTACATTGATAAACCAAATGCTTTTTACCGAAACAGTTGAAACATAGATGTTCTTTTGAGACGAACTCCTTTTTTTTCAAAAGAGGTTCGT